>AWOL01S0004631.1:0-26413 GCA_000715115.1 Nicotiana otophora | reverse complement strand
TATATATATATATATATATATATATCAAATAATATTAATTAAACAAAGAATATAATTTACACAAGCAATTCATGTTTTGAGTCCTAAACTATCCGGACTTTAGCATTAATAGTAGCTACACACGGACTCTCGTCACCTCGTGCGTATGTAACCCCTACAATTAGCAACAATTATTACTTTAATTACCTATGGGGTAATTTTTCCCTCACAAGATTAGACAAGAGACTTACCTCATTTTGCTCCAATTTAATCCACTAGAAGGCCTTTTCCACGATTATCCAACTCTGTCTGGCTCGAATCTAGCCAAAATAATTCGATACAATCACTAAAAAATTATAGGAATCAATTCTATAAGAAAATACTATATTTTTCAATAAAAGTTCGAAATAAATTTTTATAGACTAGTGCCATACAAGGTACGATATGACCATGATAGTAAGGTGTATAAAGTATGTTAAAAATGATTAGCATTTTAAGTAATTTAAGATAATTCTTAATTATGTGGATAATTGATTAATTATTGATTAGTAGGAGGTTAATGAGTTAACAAATCAATTGAAAAAATTGTGGATAAGCCTAAAAGGCCCCCGACGTGGCAGCAAGTCAATTAGGTGTTAAGTGACTCTTTGGTTGGGATAGTAGGGGATTTTTGGGCAAAAATCATCTGTATCAAGTGGGGCCCACAACCCACAAGTTATAAGAGATCTTCCTAAATCATTAAGTGGGATGTTATGTTTTCCTAAGCTAGCTAAGTAACGAATGAGACTCAAATAATTCATTTGAAACTTCACAATGCTATAGCAGCGTGAATTATAAATTCCAACGGAGCCCGATACAATCTTTCTCAAGAATATCATACGGATTTTTTCCTACTCCGATCCACTGTTATGTGTTTTTCGCAAAAGACGTGTATTAGAGGGGTTGTTAAGAGAATCGGCTCAGATATGTTAAGGCTATCCTTTCTTTCCTTTTGGCATGATCCATATGATACAAACGAAATGAGCAAATGCACAACATTCATAAATGACTCTATTCATAGAAGTGCTAGGGGTGCCTATGTTCTTGATTTCCCATGTGAATTATTATTATATCTTCTGTTCATGGGTCTCAAAAAAATACATATTTGATAAAGCTTATCCGAAAGGCATATTGATCTTATGACATTCCGAAAAATCTTATTAACGTATTTCTTATATATTTCATTTATTTATACATGTACATTGACCCATGACCAGATGGCGTTATATACGCGTATATTATATGTATATGGGATATGGAAAAAGGTTACGGCATTATATACGCACCACTACCTGATCAGCTGGTATATGTTGATAATTTTGCCTAGAGTGGCCGAGATGATATGATGGGATGCCCTCATAGGCTTGATGATGTTATGTACACATATACCTATGCATGGTATGACATTCATACGCATATGCATGACATTATAATATGAAATGATTTACAGAGCTATTCAGACTTACATGTTGAGTCTTTTTCTCCATGTTTCTATTATGTCTTTTATTTACTGATTTTCATTCCTTACATACTCGGTACATTATTTGTACTGACGTCCCATTTTCCTGGGGACGCTGTATTTCATGCTCACATGTACCGATAGACAGGTTGAGAGTCCTCCAAGTAGGCTATCAGCTCAGCGGAAGGTGTTGGTGCGCTCCATTTGCTCCGGAGTTGCTTATTTGGTCAGTATGATTTGGAAATGTATTGATTAGTATGACGGGGCCCTGTCACGACCTTTATGGTATTTATCTACTCTTAGAGTCTTGTAAACATATTTCATGTACATGAAAGATTGTATGGCCTTGTCGGCCTATGTTCGGTGTACGAGTGATCATTTTGGTCTTATAGGCCCGTATGTCATATGTATAAGTTTGTATTATATGTTGGGTCGTCCAATGTCGAGTATTTCCTCATGTTTTATTCTACTTATCTCATGACAGCCTCCCCGGCTCATTTACCTATGATAGTATGATACGAGAGATACGTTATGTTAGTACTCGGTTGAGTAAGGTACCGGGTGCCCATTGCGGCCCATTGGTTTGGGTCGTGACAAAAGTGGTATCAGAGCAGTTCTGTCCTAGGGAGTCTACAAGCCGTGTCAAGTAGAGTCTTGTTTATGGGTGTGCTGTACACCACACTTATAAGCAGGAGGCTACAAGGCATTTAGGGCTGTCACTCTTTCTTCATACTCTATATCGTGTGGTAGAGCTCAGTTGTAAGAATTTAAACTCCTAAATTCTATTTCATTCGTAATAAGACGATACCTACATCCAAAAGGCAGTTGGTAAGAGATTGCAAGTGGTTGTGGAAGAGTTGAGTGAGAGGAACTCGATTTTGCATCACGCTTATGATGAATAAATGTGAGGTCTTCAGCAGAACATGTGTCTACTAAGACATGTAAGCTTCTTGATAAGGATCCCTAAGGCAAGAATATCGATCCACTCGTATGGTAAAAAGGAATAAGAGAATTGGAAGGTAGACACAAGTTTCAGCATGCAAAAGAAGCAAGGTAAAGGAGGGTACAGGATACCTAGTTAATGAAGATTATCAACATTACAATTTGGGTAGAGAAATAAGTTTGTGACTCTAGCGTGATTACCAGAAGGAAAAGTTAGACCCCAGAGTAATACAAATCAGTATGGGCTGGTGAACAAGGTAAACTAAACATGAATTAAGGACTGAGTGATTTGATAATAGTCGGCATCATGAGAATTTCAGAGATTATGTCCCGGCGATAATAGAATGGACGACAGAGGAATAACCTTTAAAGGTCATTCAGGAAGACGATTCCCTAAAGCAAGCCATGTGAGCAAAGTTAAGCTTAAGGGACTATGTGTTCCAGTTACACTAAGTATCACCCTCGTGAGTAAGGAATTTTGTTATCCTTGGTACAAAAGGATTTTCGCAAGGCAGGCAAGGGTCATCGATGATGTGAAAAAATGCCAAAGATGAAGAGGTAAACCATCTATACGTAGATTATCGTAGCACTAAATCTTAGTACTCCCTTAAAGGGGGGAATATAGAGTGATATGGCACTAAGTAAAAATTAAGTGGTTCTAGTAACTATGGAATAGTAAAGGAAGAATGCGATAAAAATGAAAAGGGGATGAGATTGCACTTATTCAAATCCTACATATATGCTACGATTTCAGAACATTATGCAAACACGACGTCAAAGAGAGGAAGTGAGGGTTCTGGCTCGGGAGTTATTGATAAAGAAGGAGCTAGCTGCGAGACGTAAGTTAAAACAAAGAAAATAACCCAAGAAAGATTACGCGGTATATTGATAAAAAAATGGACCAACGAGTAGTTAGCTGTTGATTCAGGAAGTGTCTAGTTATGGCTAGTCAAGAGGATACAAATAAATCAACAGATCGTGCAAGATAAATGTATTGAACCCCAGCATAGGGAATTCAGTCTCGCAGATACGAGATCGCAATTGTTGGAAAAAGAATTCAGATAGGAGTTGGGGGTAATAAAAGGTACCGTATGAGTGTTACGGAAATAAAAGAGAGTACCACTGGAAAGACAGTCAAAATATCAATTCAGGAGCAACCCTACAAGCACAAGGGTGCGGAGGTAAGTAACCAAGGATAATTATAGGCGAGGAAGGACATAAAAAATTCCGTCATGTATACGATGTAATAAGCTCACAGCTTTACAAGACTCAAAGGGTCCTCCCTAAGTACTACAATGAAAGACTAGCTGAGCAAATAAGGAAGAAAGTGGCACCTACCATGGCTAATGAACGGGAAGTAAAATCAAAAGTAATATTCGAGATCATATGATTTGCACGAAAATCCCAGCATGTGTGGGAACTAAGATAAGCTAAGTATGCACGCAACAAGGGGGAAGAAAGACCAGAAAAAGTAATAGCTTACGTTTAAAGAAAGCTGATAAGGAACGAAATGAATTATTTGATCAATGATCCAGAGTTAGTTACATTATGAACGCACTTAAGATGTCAGAGTATTATCCATGAAGCATATATGTGGACAATCATACAGCCGTAGCAGACTCTGGCATAAGTTAAAAGAAAGAATTGAGTCCAGGTCATAGACAAAGGATTGAATTGTTATAAGATCGTATCTTGGATATTCCATAGCGCCCATGAAAGGCTAAAGTAATAACTAATACCATGAGCCACAGATCGAAAGATAGCTTAAGCCTACATAAAGGCTGATCATAAGGAAGAGGAAACTAATGAGATACATCAACTAAGTAAATCAGGAGTCTGATTATTAGACCCAGAAAATTATAGAAATCGTGGTTGAGAACATTGTAGAATCACTCTTAGTATTAGAGGCACAAGAGATATAGTACAACAACCATATTCTACAACAACTCTACGATAAAGAAAGTTAGAAGAATACCAGCCTCATAAAAAGTTAGTATGAAGCTCCCATTGGATTGTGTATACGCCAGAGGTGCAAGTATTATAATAGAGCATCAAGTTGTGGATGTGAATTATACCTATGTGGAAGGGAGGTCATGAAAGAGATATAAGATGTGGCAAGATTTTAAGGTAAGTAAGGTAAAGGTGGACAACGTACGAGATACTCTAATAAAGAAGGTTGTGAATAGTCCATACTTCAGATAGACAACTAGAAGCGCTGAGATTCAGTATCTAGGAATGATAGCAGTGTCGTCAGTGGTATAGTTTCCAGCCTATGGTTTCTATGTATCGAGAGGTCTAGTTAAAAGAGTAAAGAAGAGTTAGAGATGATGTGATGTCTCGCTTGATGTTCTAGAATAACATAAGGAAATCTATGGTGCAAGCAAGTTGAAGGAAGGTTGTGAGTAGTATAAATAGATATGGATAGGTCGCAAGCTAAAGTATGGTAGAGCGACAAGGTTTTAGGAAGACATGAGTATGGATAAGGAAAGGCGAGTGAGAAGGTGACGAGAATGGATAAGTCCTCGAGATTAAGCCCATGAAAACAAGAGAGCTGATGGTTTCTCTAAGTTATAAAAAGTTCAGTATGGCCTGAATGAACTCAAAGGAGTCTAAGACTAATAGCATTTAGAAGAGATAGAATGCTTCCCTCGTAGTACAATAAGGGTGCAATTGTGATAGATAAAGGGTGACGTTTGGGCCTTCGATTGAGTAATGATTTGAAAAAAAAAGAAGGGAATTTCATGAATTGTACAAGATTAAAATACCCACGTAAGGTGAATCATATTGGGATGCTATGAAATACGGTTATGGAAGTATGGTATCGCCCCCAGGTGGATCAGGAAAATCACTTCAAGTGTTCCTTGATGCAACATGAGCCCTAGTGATTACGCAAGATGTTTTAAGTTATCAGTGGTAGATTGTAGATCAATATTGAGGTGAATCAACAATGGTTGGATAAAATTTACAAAGTATGAGATGAGATTAGGCCGTCATTCTTAATATGAACAGTAATGAGGAAGCATTAAAGGACTTAGATTTATACTTATGGGATAAGCAATAAGAGTAACCTAGATTTTGTTAATAGACCTCAGTAACAGTAAATCGAAGTAAGAGTTATAGTATAGTATGACCTACTTAGATGCAGTAAAGCCATAGACGCCCAGAGGGACAACTTATCATAATTCCATATATGTTCACAAAGCGAGGCCAAGAGATTGGCTAAAGGCTGGAGGAAAAAGGAGAGAAGAGTCGCATAAACCCACAAACAAGGACAAAGTCGTACAGACTGTATGATAGAAGGTAGAAATAGTTACGATATTGGAAGAATTCCGACCACAAACCGTGGTATGAAAAAGTGGCCTAAAGGGGGGAATGCCCCGGTCTTTGGATTTATTCACAGAACAGTTGCCTAAATGGCAAGGAAAGTATTAAAACCATTCGTAAGAGCTATTTGGTTATGAGACCGATAAGTGCATCAGTCAACATTCGAGGATGAATGTTCCAAAGGGGGCAATGATGTTACACCTCACAATATTATGTCGATGTTACACCCCGTAGTATTGTAAGTTGGATTTGTCGTAAGATAATTGATATCAGTTCAAGGACAAGATTATTTTGAGGTTATAAGTATTATTCTATTTATAACAAGTAATAAGTAAAATCGTGAAGGTCAGAGGGTTATTGAGTGGAAGAAAATGAGTTTCGTCGAAGTTTCACATTTTGAGATAAAGTACGGTCCAAGCTATAATACCCCGTAATTATGGACTAGTGCCATACAAGGTACGACATGACCATGATAGTAAGATGTATAAAGTGTGTTAAAAATGATTAGTATTTTAAGTAATTTGAGATAATTCTTACTTAAGTGGGTAATTGATTAATTGTTGATTAGTGAGAGATTAATGAGTTAACAAATCAATTGGAAAAATTGTGGATAAGCCTAAAGGGCCCCCAACGTGGAAGCAACTCAATTAAGTGATAAGTGACTCTTTGGTTTGGATATTAGGTGACATTTTAGGGGATTTTTGGGCAAAAGTCATCCTTATCAAGTGGGGCCCACAACCCACAAGTTATAAGAGATCTTCCTAAATCATTAAGTAAGATGTTATGTTTTGCTAAGCTTGCTATGTAACGAATGAGACTCAAATAATTCGTTTGAAACTTCACAATGCTATAGCAGTGTGAATTGCAAATTCGAAGGAGGCCCGGTACAATCTTTCTCAAGAATATGATACGGATTTTTCCCTACATCTATCCGCCGTTATGTGTTTTACACAAAAGACGTGTGTTAGAGGTATTGTTAAGAGAATCGTCTAAGGTATGTTAAGGCTACCCCTTCTTTCCTTTTGGAATGATCTATATGATACAAACGAAACGAGCAAACATGCAGCTTTCATAAATGACTCTATTCATAGAAGTGCTAGGGGTGCCTATGTTATTGATTCCCCATATGAATTATTATTATATCTTCTGTTCATGGGTCTCAGAAAAATACATATTTGATAAAGTTTATACGAAAGGCATATTGATCTTATGACATTCCAAGAATTCTTATTAACGTATTTCTTTTGAATTTCATTCATTTATACATGTACATTGACTCATGACCAGATGGTGTTATATACGCGTATATTATATGTATATGGGATATGGAAAAAGATTACAACGTTATATATGCACCACTACATGATTAGCTGGTATATGTGGATAATTTTGCCCAGAGTGGCCGAGATGATATGATAGGATGCCCTCATAGGCTTGATGATGTTATATACACATATAACTATGTATGGTATGGAATTTATACGCATATACATGGCATTATAAATATGAAATGATTTACAGAGCTATTCAGACTTACATGTTTAGTTTTTTTCTCCACGTTTCTCTCATGTTTTTTATTTACTGATTTTCATTCCTTACATACTCGGTACATTATTTGTACTGACGTCCCATTTGCCTGTGGACGATGCGTTTTATGCCCGCAGGTTCCGATTGACAGGTTGAGAGTCCTCCAAGTAGGCTATCAGCTCAGCGGAAGGTGTTGGTGCGCTCCATTTGCTCCAAAGTTGCTTATTTGGTCAGTATGATTTGGACATGTATTGATTAGTATGGCAGGGACCAGTCCTGACCTTTATGGTATTTATCTACTCATAGAGGCTTGTAGACATATGTCATTTACCTATGATAGTATGATACGAGAGATACGTTATGTTGGTACTCGGTTGAGTAAAGTATCGGGTGCCCGTTGCGGCACATCGGTTTGGGTCGTGACAAAAGTGGTATCAGATCAGCTATGTCCTAGGGAGTCTACAAGCCATGTCTAGTGGAGTCTTGTTTATGGGTGTGTTGTGCACCACACTTATAAGCAGGAGGCTACAGGGCTATCACGCCCCAAAATCGATGAGCGCGACCGGTGCTCAAACGAGTAAACTCGACTGACCAAGCCTGTTAAATTTCATTCTACCCAAATTCATCCCTGTATAATAAGGAGATGTATTCCGTTAATAAAATACTTAAGAGATTTCATTAACCGTTTCCATTTCATTCCCATTAACAACATCATTCAATATTTCCAAAATAGTATGAGTTTGTAGATTTAATGAAAAACATGTTGCCAAATACCAACAGTTCTAATTCAATTCCCAACATCAAATACCACCCACAACATGTCTACAGAGCCTCTAAGTACTACTGAAGAGTAATATGGAAATGTCGGCAACAAGGACCCGGCTATACCTCAACCACAAATTACATGAGAAATAAAAGATACATGACCCCGAAATGAAGTGGGGCTCACCAAATCAGCTGAAAAGACTGTACTGCTATCACTGATCAATGCCACCTGCTGTAGAACCACTTGCATCCATTAAAGATGCAGCGCCCCCGACAAAAAGGACGTTAGTACTGTCGAATATCACTAGTATGTATAGCTAGAAATCCTCTTTCAAAATAGAATGCCCATATGATCTATACGTGGAACACATAGTATATTATAATTGAAACAACCTGTACAAACAAGGACAACGAAAGAAGCACCTATTGTCTGGATTAATAATATGTCTCATTAGACCGTCCATAGTGTTCATATATCATATTATACACTTATGCGATTCATAGACCGTCCATAGTGTTCACATATCATATTATACACTTATGCGTTTCATATACTGTCCATAGTGTTTATTCATACAGTACACCTATACTTCTCATACACAATGCACATATGCGTTTCATAGACCGTCCGCAAGATTTGATAACACAATATACCTATGCGTTTCACAGACCGTCCACAAGATTTCCTATCACAATATACCTATGCGTTTCATAGACCGTCCACAGGATTTTATAACACAATATACCTATGCGTTTCATAGACCGTCTACAGGATTTCATAAAACAATATACCTATGTGTTTCATAGACCGTCCACAAGATTTCCTATCATAATATACCTATGCGTTTCATAAAACATCTACAGGATTTCATAACATAATATACCTATGCATTTCATAGACCGTCCACAGGATTACATAACACAATATACCTATGCGTTTCATAGACCGTCCACATGATTTCATAAAACATTGGAAACAAAAGTACAAATACGTGCATCTCATAACCTCTAAGACCACATATCACTTAATCCGTACTTTCAACCATTAACAACATTATTATTTCATTGGATCTCTTGGCCATACATATAATTCTTTATTCATGGCGCAATGGCCATATTTCATATTCCACACTTTCATTTCTTCCCTTTCATACATCATCATCATAATTATCAACAAGTAGAATATTCCGGAACTCACAACTTTAAGTTCATTAGTAATGAAAGCTTTAAACACAATATATTTCTTTCCAATAAATGGAGTAAAATGATTGGCAATCGAAGCACAAGTTAAAATCATACACAATTTCCACTCACGAATATATAAGAACGCAAAACACATTGAAACATACTTACAAAGCATAGCATTAGCTAAAACAGCCACATATGGGCATCACTTGAGTTCATAAGCTTTTAGCCAATTATATTATTGAAGTCAATTTTGGAATAATTGAGTCAAAGCTCATTTCATAATCTTTCTGACATTATTTCATTTTCTTGGCACCATTCGCCACAAGTATAACTTTCACTATTGGCACGTTGGCCACACTTTACATCCCCAATTCACTGATTGCACTTCCAACCATCTTTATAGGTTATCAATAATAAGACATTTCCAATCAAGACTTTAGGTACACATATGAGCAATTAAGATTCTTAAAAATATTGAAATTTTCTCACACAATTTGGCATACTAGCTTTCATTTGAAATACGATTCAAAGCCACAACATTTTAATACGTAACCCATACTTTGAAACTCACGGGAACATTATGGAGTTCGATTCCAAGAGAGAAAGTTTAGCCAACATACCTCAATTGAGCTTTCCTTAAATTACTACAATGTTCCGGAAATTCTAGCAATCCCAATCTATTTTGAGAATAACAAAATTGAACAATAATTATGAAGATATTCATGGTCTCAGCTCATTTGAGCATTTTATCAAACACGAGGTGTGCAAATGTAACCACAAGATTTCCTTCACTACACTAACCAGTCCTTACTTATTTAAGCTCAACAATCTTCCCACAAATCTTATTGGTACATGCAAGTATATACAATACTTTCATACCCAAGAATCATACTCCTAATCAACCATCTTCTACCCAAATTCGAAATTGAAAACTAGGGTATGGAACCTTACCTCTTAGATGAAGAACTTGTGGGTTTTCCTTGTTAATCTTCCAAGATTTGAGCAAGACATAATAAATAATTAGCCTAGGGTTTCCTCTCTCTCTAAAACACTCTCCCTTCTCTCTAAAAAATTAGATTTTTGCTCAAAAGTGGTCCAAAGCATGTATTTAACGAAGTAGGGTCGGGTTTTAAAAATCCCAAAATGAAGCTCCGGAATAGGTTCTGCGGTCGCATAATGGTTATGCGGACCGTATATCGGTCGCATAATTGGTGTTCAAAATAACAAACAAATCTGCCTGTATCTGCGGTCACTATGCGGTTTTCGTATAACTGTTATGCGTTCACATAATGCACCGCATAACAGTTATGCGGTCGCATAGTCAACCGTATAATTGCTCCTAGACTAACCCTCTCCTGCCTCACTTATGCGGCTATTATGCGGCCCGTAGAGTAATTTTGCGGTTGCATAATGGACCGCATAAATGCGCTTTTCCACCAAAAATTTTCCTTTACTTTCCGGTGCATTATTCAACCCAAAAAGTTCGAGCTGCGAAAAATTTCTAAAATCCTTAAACACGTATACCTACTCTGGCACCATGAAACCTTGAATTCATTTGCGCCGGGGATGTACACTTAAATACTTCAAAAATTTCCGCGGTGCTACATTCTCCCCCGCTTAGGATCGTTCGTCCTCGAATGAGGGTAAAACAAATCTGTCATTAGCATCAAATGTGGCCCAACTCGCCTGTCGCCTCAAAATGTGGCTAACTCCCTATATTTTCAAAACTTTCGCTAGAGTTTCCCTTGTAACTGTGCCTATCCACCTGCCAGAGAATCCCAGAAACACATCCTAACAACATATACATAATCCAACGACATAACACAATACAAAACAACACTAACTGTGGCCTCCTAAGCGATATATGGTATTACCAGAAGGGAACACCCTTTATGCCAATTGTACAAATGATACATAACTTATAGAAAGCAACTTTTAGAATTTCCATAGATCACAACTTTGTAAATACATAGCTATTCAATCAAGTAAGGATACTTTTTCTCCATTTCTTCCTCGGCCTCCCAAATAGCCTCTTCAACTTGTTGGTTTCACCATAGCACTTTCACGGATGCAATCTTAACTTCCCGACTTATCTAACAAGGATAGCAAATAGTTGCTCCTCATAATTCAATTATCCATTAACTCCACCTTCTTACACATAGACACATGAAACACCGGGTACACATAGGAAAATAATAGGGAAACATCATACTCATAGTTTGGCCTATTTCCTTCAAGATTTCATAAGGCCTAGTGTGACTACACATACTTTACCTCTATTAACAATTCACATAGCATCCTCATGGAGAAAATATTGAGAATAACCCGTTCACTTTCTTCAAATCTAAATTTCTATTCCAAACACCCAAACTAAACCTTTGGCAACCTCCAACAATTACTTTAAGATGTGCTAGCTTGATTATTACCATAAAACTTCTTATCCAATATATATGATCACGGAATGATGCTTCTTCTTTGACATGTTTGAACCTTTAACCCCATAGGTTTACAAAAACATAGGAACAATGAGGTTTGAGATTAGGCTGGAATTATTCAAGAATCCATCAATGTGCTGAGCACGGCATTTCAGGAGGTTATATCCTAAGAGACATGAAGGTTACTACCAATAGTGCTGACATGGTTAATCATTGTGATGACATCATAGATTCGACACATGAGGCATAGAGTTGCCTAGTAGGCATTGATAATGAAGGGACCATGTTCATGATTTTGAGATGTAATATAAGTGAGTCACTTTAGACATGTGTCATACGAGAGGCATAATCGGAAGGATAAAGACATTAGCGTCAGTTATTCTTGGAAAGCTATGAGTCATGAAGAGGACAACAATAATTGTTTCATTCCATACGTACGTTGTTTGGCAATAGTAGACCTCAAACAGAGATAACACTTATGTGATACCAGTCGCCTCCTGGAGTGTAGGGAAAAATCAGTTTAACTCGAAATGAGAATATTCTAGCACCCTGAATGTGGTATGGGTTTCAAAATACATGAAGTTGAATTATGATCTTAATCGTAACTAACAAAAGGAATCTATGCCATAAGCCTACGAGGATGAAAAAGAATTTGAGCACTTCTGATATTATTATCATTCTGACAGCTTAACCCTTCACAATAGTTGATCCTATATGAGAGGACTAGAGATACGATAAATCTGTCTTTCAATTCAATATGCTCATGATATGTGTTAGAATCTGAAACATTCACGAGTGAAACCACATAGCTAGGATATCCTAATATTGGGGTTGAGGGACTTACTTACTGTCCCTTGGCTGTTGGGGCAGTGCCTTAGCCAGTGGCCCTTGACTCCGTACCCAAAACATTCATCCGTGCCACGTCGGCACACCGCCAAATGACACCTACTACACTTGGGACATGGAGGCCTTTGCTACAGCTGATAATCCCCATTTGACTGGACCTGCTGATTAGATCCCTTGTTGCCTTGGTTACTATGGCCCCACTGCTGCTGATCAGGCCCTGATGGTACTGCTCTAAATAAAGACTGAGCAATGGACTGCGTGGGTCCGGATGACACTCTCCTATGTAATGCCTTTCCTCCATTACCCCCACTGTATGAGCCACTAAGATTGCCCGTGGATCGGGTTTTTTGTTATTATCTAGCTCTCTCTTTCTTTTTAACATTCGATCCTCCGTAACTTGAGAAAACGCCACCATTTTTCCATAATTCATATCAGAATTCAAGGCAGCCGTAGCGGCCTCACTAATTTCCAAGGGACTAAGTCCTTGCACAAACTGGTGCACTCTAGCCTCCATAGTGGGCAACATATAAATAACATACTTGGACAGGTGCGTGAATTTCATATAGTACTCCCACACACTCAGGCTACCTTGCCTCAGGCTCTCAAACTCAGCGGCACGGGCCGCCTTAGTTTTGGCAGGCAAGAAATGGTCAATGAAAGCATCGGTAAACTCAGTCCACCTTGACGGAGGACTTCCCTTCTCACAGGACTCCTCCCATAGCTCAAACCAAGAATATGACACCTCTTTCAAATGGTAGGAGGCCAACTTCACTCCCTACGTCTCTGTAGCATGCATAACCCGGAGTGTTTTGTGCATCTCATCAATGAAGTCCTGGAGGTCCTCCTCATGATTAGTACCCGTAAACACTGGAGGATCTAACTGAAGACACTTGTTTACTATGGAACTAGCAGATTCCCCTGGCTGACTGGAAAGAGTAGGACCAACACTCGATCTCTGGGCCTGAGAAACCACTATCTGTGCCAACATTTGTATGGCTCCCCTAATATCAACATCAGAAACACCAGAATCGGAAGCTGGAACTGGAGGTGGAACTGGTATATCAGATGGAGGAACCAATGCACCCTCAGTAGGTGTAGGGATAGGTGCGGTCTGATCAGTTATAGTAGAGTCAGGCAGTGTAGTAACTGGAGGAATATTCTCACTCCTCGGATGCTCACCCCCATCATTAAATATAGAATCAGCTGCCACTCCTGGGGTGACATTAGCCCTTTGGCCAGTTCTTGCATTCTTCTTGGGCGCCATATACTGAAAGTTAGAGTAAAGCACCAGTTAACGAAGGAACAATCTTATAATCTGCTTTATCGCACGATCAAGGACATGAAAGAAGTGTATTATTCCTAAATGCCCAAGTAGCATCCGAGTTATAGATGTGGTTGACAACATACCGATAAGAAGGACTCTACTAGATACGGCTCCGAGACATCCTAGGTCACTTTAAAACCTTAGGCTCTGCTACCAAGTTTGTTACGCCCCAAACTCGGGGAGCGCGATCGACGCTCCATCGAGTAAACCCAACTGAACAAGCCTGTTAGATTTCATTCTACCCAAATTCATCCCTGGATAAAGAGGAGATGTACTCCGTTAATCAAATACTGAAGAGATTTCATTAACCGCTTCCATTTCATTCCTATTAACAACATCATGCAATATTTCCAAAATAGTATGAGTTTAAAGATTTAATGAAAAACGTGTTACCAAATACCAACAGTTCTAATCCAATTCCCAACATCAAATACCACCCACAACCTATCTATGAAGCCTCTAAGTACAACTAAATAGTAAGATAGAAATGCCGGCAACAATGCCCTGGCTATACCTCAATCACAAAGTACATAAGAAACAAAAGATACATTACCTCGAAATGAAGTGGGGCTCACCAAATCAGCTGAAAAGAGTGTACTGCTATCACTGATCAATGTCACCTGTATCCATTAAAGATGCAGCGCCCCCGACAAAAGGGACATTAGTACTGTCGAATAGCACTAGTATGTATAGCTAGAAATCCTCTTTCAAAATAGAATGCCCATATGTTCTATACGTGGAACACATAATATATTGTAATTGAAACAAGCTGTACAAAAAAGGACAACGAAAGGAACACCTATTGTCTGCATTAATAATGTGGCTCATATCATATTATACACTAATACGTTTCATAGTCCGTCCATAGTATTCACATATCATATTATACACTTATGCGTTTCATAGACCGTCCATAGTGTTTATTCATACAGTACACCTATACTTCTCATACACAATGCACCTATGCGTTTCATAGACCGCCCGCAAGATTTCATAACACAATATACCTATGTGTTTCATAGACCGTCCATAGGATTTCCTATCAAAATATACCTATGCGTTTCATAGACCGTCCATAGGATTTAATAACACAATATACCTACGCGTTTCATAGACCGTCCATAGGATTTAATAACACAATATACCTACGCGTTTCATAGACCGTCCATAAGATTTCATAATACAATATACCTATGCATTTCATAGACCGTCCACAGGATTGTCTATCACAATATACCTATGCGTCCACAGGATTTCATAACACAATACACCTATGCGTTTCATAGACCATCCACAGGATTTCATAACACAATATACCTATGCGTTTCATAGACCATCCACAGGATTTCATAACACAATATACCTATGCGTTTCATAGACCGTCGATAGGGTTTCATAACAAATTGGAAACAAAAGTACAAATATGTACATCTCATAATCTTTCACACCACATATCACTTAATCCGTACTTTCAACCACTTACAACATTATTATTTCATTGGCTCTCTTGGCCATATATATGATTCTTTATTCATGGCGCAATAGCCGTATTTTATATTCTACACTTTCATTTCTTACCTTTCATAGATCATCATCATAATTATCAACAAGTAGAATATTCCGAAAATCACAATTTTAAGTTCATTAGTAACGAAGACTTTAAACACAATAGATTGCTTTCCAATAAATGGAGTAAAATGATTGGCAATCGAAGCACAAGTTAAAATCATACACAATTTCCACTCACGAATATATAAGAATGCAAAACATATTGAAAAATACTTACAAAGCATAGCATTAGCTAAAAGAGCCACATATGGGCATCACTTGAGTTCATAAGCTTTTAGCTAATTATATTATCGAAGTCAATTTTGCAATAGTTGAGTTAAAGCTCATTTCATAATCTCTCACATTATTTCATTTCTTTGGCACCATTCGCCATAAGTATAACTTTCACTATTGGCACGTTGGCCACACTTTACATCCCCAATTCACTGATTGCACTTCCAACCATCTTTATAGGTTATCAATAATAAGACATTTCCAATCAAGACTTTAGGTACACATATGAGTAATTAAGAGTATTAAAATATTGAGATTTTCTCACACAATTTGGCATAATAGCTTTCATTTGAAATACGATTCAAAGCCACAACATTTTAATACGCAACCCATACTTTGAAACTCACAGGAACATTATGGAGTTCGATTCCAAGAGAGAAAGTTTAGCCAACATACCTCAATTGAGCTTTCCTTAAATTACTAAAATATTCCGGAAATTCTAGCAATCCCAATCTATTTTGAGACATAAAAAATTGAACCATAATTAGGAACATATTCATGGTCTCAGCTCATTTGAGCATTTTATCAAACACTAGGTGTCCAAATTTAACCACAGGATTTCCTTCACTACACAACCCAATCCTTACTTATTTAAGCTCAACAATCTTCCCACTAATCTTATTGGTACATGCAAGTATAGATAATACTCTCATACCCAAGAATCATACTCTTAATCAACCATCTTCTATCCAAATTCGAATTGAAAACTAGGGTATGGAACCTTACCTCTTAGATGAAGAACTTGTGGTTTTTTCTTGTTAATCTTCCAAGATTTGAGCAAGACTTGATGAATAATTAGCCTAGGGTTTCCTCTCTCTCTAAAACACTCTCCCATTCTCTCTAAAATATCAGATATTTGGTCAAAAGTGGCCCAAAGCGTGTATTAAACGAAGTAGGGTCGGGTTTTAAAAACAAAAAAATGGGAGTTTCGGAATAGGTTCTGCTGTCGCATATGCGACCGCATATCGGTCGCATAATTGGTGTCCAAAATGACAAAAAAATATGTCTGTGTCTGCGGTCACTATGCGGTTTTCGTATAACTGTTATGCAGTCGTATAATGCACTGCATAACAATTATGCGGTCGCATA
This sequence comes from Nicotiana otophora, assembly GCA_000715115.1. Taxonomy (NCBI): domain Eukaryota; kingdom Viridiplantae; phylum Streptophyta; class Magnoliopsida; order Solanales; family Solanaceae; genus Nicotiana; species Nicotiana otophora. The sequence continues at coordinate 9,654 of AWOL01S0004631.1, read as the reverse complement.
GTCGACCACATAATTGCTCCCAGACTAACCCTCTCCTGCCTCACTTATGCGGCAATTATGCGGCCCGCAGAGTGATTATGCAGTCGCATAATGGAACGCATAAACGCGCTTTTCCGCCAAATATTTTCCTTTACGTTTTCGGTGCATTGTTCAACCCAAAATCCTTAAACACGTATACCTACTCTGGCACAAAGAAACCTTGAATTCATTTGCAAAATTTTACGGGGTTGTACACTTAAATACTTCAAAAGTTTTTGGGGTGTTACAATATCAGTCCAGAAGAAACCCTTCAAGTACAAGGGCGTAGAGATAAGTAACTACGGATAATTATAGGTGAGGAAGGACATCAAAAATTCCGTCGAGTAAACGATGTAATAAGCTCGGATCTTTACAAGAGTCAAAGGGTCCTCCCTAAGTACTACAATGAAAGACTATATTAGGAAATAAGGAAGAAAGCCTCAACCTAAACATAATAAGTTGAAGGAGAAATGGTCATGTAAAAACAGTCTCACTACATCATTGTATGCACTCCAGAAGAAAGTGGCACCTACTGTGGCTAATAAATGGGAAGTAAAATCAAAAGTAATATTCGAGATCATATTAGTTGCACGAAAATTCTGGCATGTGTGGGAACTAAGATAAGTTAAGTATGCACGCAACAAGGTGGGAGAAAAACTAGGAAAAGTAATAGCTTACGTTTAAAGAAAGCTGAGAAGGAATGAAAGGAATTATTTGATCAATGATCCAGAGTTAGTTACATTATGAACGCACTTAAGATGTCAGAGTATTATCCATGCAGTATATATGTTGATAATCATACAGCCGTAGAAGACTCCGGTATAAGTTAAAAGAAAGAATTGAGTCCAGGTCATAGACAAAGGATTGAATTGTCAGAAGATTGTACCTTGGATATTCCATAGCACCCATGAAAGGCTAAAGTAATAACTAATACTATGAGCTGCATATCGGAAGATAGCTTAACCCTACATAAAGGTTGATCAGAAGGAAGAAGAAACTAATGAGTTACATCAACTAAGTAAATTAGGAGTCTGATTATTGGACCCAAAAAATTATAGAAATTGTGGTTGAGAACATTGCAGAATCACTCTTAGTATCAGAGGTACAAGAGAGATAGTGCAACAACCATATTCTATAATGGCTCTACGATAAAGCCAGTTAGAAGAATACTAGCCTCGTAAGAAGTCAGTATGAAGCTCTCACCAGATTGTGTATGCACCAGAGGTGCAAGTATTATAATAGAGCTTCAAGTTGTGGATGTGAATTATACCTATGTGGAAGGGAGGTCATGAAAGAGATAGAAGATGTGGCAATATTTTAAGATAAGTAAGGTAAATGTGGACAACGTACGAGATACTCAAATATAGAAGGTTGTAAATAGTCCATACTTCGGATAGACGGCTAGAAGTACTGGGATTCAGTATCCAGGAATGATAGCAGCGTCGTCAGTGGCATATTTTCCAGCCTATGGTTTTTATGTATCGTGAGGTCTAGTTAAAAGATTAAAGAAGAGTTAGAGATGATGTGATGTCTCGCTTGATGTTCCAGAATAACATAAGGAAATCTACGGTACAAGCAAGTTGAAGGAAGGTTGCGGTAGTATAAACAGATATGGACAGGTCGCAAGCTAAACTATGGCAGAGCGACAAGGTTTTAGGAATACATGAGTAAGGATAAGGAAAGACGAGTGAGAATGTGACGAGAATGGATAAGTCCTCGGTTTCTCTAAGTTATAGAAAGTTCTGTATAGCTTGAATGAACTCAAAGGAGTCTAAGACTAATAGCATTTAAAAGAGATGGAATGCTGCCCTGGTAGAAGAATACGGGTGTAATTGTGATAGATAAAGGATGACGTTTGGGCCTTCGATTGAGTAATGATTTTAAGGAAAATTGTACAGGATTAAAATGCCCACGTAAGGTGAATCACATTGGGATGCTATGAAATATGGTTATGGAAGTATGATATCGCCCCCAGGTGGATCAGGAAAATCACTTCAAATGTTCCTCGATGCAACGCGAGCCCTAGTGATTACGCAAGAGGTTTCAAGTTATCAGTGGTAGATTTTAGATCAATATCGAGGTGAATCAACAATGGTTGGATAAAAGTTACAAAGTATGAGATGAGATTAGGCCGTCATTCTTAAGATGAACAGTAATGAGGAAGCATTAAAGGACTTAAATTTATACTTATGGGATAAGCAACGAGAGTAACCTAGATTTTGGTAGCAGACCTCAGTAACAGTAAATCGAAGTAAGAGTTATGGTATAGTATGATCTACTTAGATGCAGTAAATCCATAGACGCCTAGAGGGACAACTTATCATAATTCCATATATATTCACAAAGCGAGGCCAAGAGATTGGCTAAAGGCTGGAGGAAAAAGGAGAGAAGAGACGCATAAGCTCACAAACAAGGACAAAGTCATACAGACTGCATGATAGAAGGTAGCAATAGTTATGAGATTTGAAGAATTCTGACCATAAGTCGTGGTGTGAGAAAGAGGCCTAAAGGGAAGAATGCCCTGGCCTTTGGATTTATTCACAAAACAGTTGCCTAAATGGCAAGGACAGTATTAAAACCATTTTTAAGAGCTATCCTGTTATGAGACCGATAAGTGCATCAGTCAACATTCGAGGATAAATATTCCAAGGGGGGAATGATGTTACACCTTATAATGTTACGTCGATGTTACACCCTGTAGTATTGTACGTTGGATTTGTCGTAAGATAATTGACATCAGTTCAAGGACAAGATTATTTTGAGGTTATAAATATTATGATATTTATAACAAGTGATAAGTAAAGCCGTAAAGGTCAGAGGGTAAACGAGTGGAAGAAAATGAGTTTCGTCGAAGTTTCACATACAAGGTACGACATGACCATGATAGTAAGGTGTATAAAGTATGTTAAAAGTGATTAGTATTTTAAATAATTTGAGATAATTTTTAATTATATGGGTAATTGATTAATTATTTATTAGTGAGAGATTAATGAATTAACAAGTCAATTGGAAAAATTGTGGATAAGCCTAAAGGGCCCCCAACGTGGCAGCAACTCAATTAGGTGATAAGTGACACTTTGGTTTGGATATTTGGTGGCATTTTAGGGGAGTTTTGGGCAAAAGTAATCCTTATCAAGTGGTCCCCACAACCCACTAATTATAAGAGATCTTCCTAAATCATTAAGTGGGTTGTTATGTTTTGCTAAGCTTTCTAAGTAATGAATGAGACTCAAATAATTCGTTTGAAACTTCACAATGCTATAGTAGCATGAATATCAAATTCCAAGGGAGCCCGGTACAATTAATCTCAAGAATATCATACGGAGTTTTTCCTATTCCGATCCGCTGTTACGTGTTTTTTCCAAAAGACGTGTGTTGGAGGGATTGTTAAGAGAATCGGCTCAGGTACGTTAAGGCTGTTCCTTCTTTCCTTTTGGCATGATCCATATGATACAAAAGAAACGAGCAAATGCGCAAATTTCATAAATGACTCTATTCATAGAAGTGCTAGGGGTGCCTATGTTCTTGATTCCCCATGTGAATTGTTATTATATCTTCTGTTCATGGGTCTCAGAAAAATACGTATTTGATAAAGTTTTTCCGAAAGGCATATTGATCTTGTGACATTCCGAAAAATCTTATTAATGTATTTCTTATACATTTCATTCATTTATACATGTACATTGACCCATGACAAGATGGCGTTATATATGCGTATATTATATGTATATGGGATATGGAAAAAGGTTACGGCGTTATATACGCACCACCACCTGATCAGCTGGTATATGTTGATGATTTTGGCCACAATGGCCTAGATGATATGATGGGATGCCCTCAGAGGCTTGATGATGTTATGTATACATATACCTATGCATGGTACGAAATGTATATGCATATGCATGACATTAAAAATATGAAATAATTTACAGAGCTATTCAGACTTACATGTTGAGTCTTTTTTTCCATGTTTCTCTCATGTCTTTTATTTACTGATTTGCATTCCTTATATACTCGGTACATTATTTATATTGACATCCCATTTGCCTGGGGATGCTGCGTTGCATGCCCAAAGGTCCCGATAGACAGGTTGAGAGTCCTCCAAGTAGGCTATCAGCTCAGCGGAAGGTGTTAGTGCGCTCTATTTGCTCCGGAGTTGCTTATTTGGTCAGTATGATTTGGACATGTATTGATTAGTATGGCGGGGCCCTGTCCTGACCTTTATGGTATTTATCTACTCTTAGATGCTTGTAGACATATGTCATGTACATGAAAGATTGTATGGCATTGTCGGCCTATGTTCAGTGTACGAGTGATCATTTTGGTCTTATAGGCCCGTATGTCGTATGTATAAGTTTGTATTACATGTTGGGTTGTACAATGTCGAGTATTTCCTCATGTTTTATTCTAATTATCTCACGACAGCCTCTCCGAATCATTTGCCTATAACAGTATGATACGAGATATAGGTTATGTTGGTACTCGATTGAGTAAGGTACCGGGTGCCCATTGCGGCCCATCGGTTTGGGTCGTGACAGTTCTCACTTGCCTGTATAACCAAATGGTTGTGATTCAAAAGGGTACTTGTTATGTATTATGATTTACATATGTGCCTCATGTCTAGATACCACTTCCGTCAATGTAATGCCCTTAATGTTGAGATCAGTATTCTTGATATATATCGTGATACTTTGTTGAGTTATGGATGTGTTGTTACGAGTTGTTTTGGTGGTCCTCTGACATGTGGTTAGGCCCAATTGCAGAGGAGACTCTGCCGAAATTTCTGAAAAATTGGGAGATAGTCAAATTTGGGAGCTTAAGATGTGTGGAAGAAGAAACGAATTATGTTAAGTGTTTGGGGACGGACTCTACTCCTTATTTGAGGACGAATGATCCTAAGTGAGGGAGAATGTAAGGCCCCGTAAAAATTTCAAATGATTTAAGATTTTAAAGTGCGCCAACGTTATTGGGAATAACGTATTTGAGTATTAAAGGAAACCTATGGGATAAAGCCACTTCATTTTAATTTTATAATGTATGTTTAAGGTGTGTTGGAGCATACTAAGTGTCACGACCCAAAATCAACCATCGTGATGGCGCCTATCGTGGAACTAGGCCAGCCTCTACTTAACAACTCATCACATTAAGAATAACTTTGAAAATAAAGACGGAAGCGGTTAACATTAAAGAAACCTTTTTGAAAACAGGATAAATCCCAAAATACGATACAATCCCACCCAAAATCGGGGTGTCACCAAGTACATGAGCGTCTAAATCAGAATACAGTCCACTACAGTGTCTAGAGAAATAAACTGAAAATACAACTAGTGATAAAAAAGGAGAGTCAAGTCCTGCGAACGCCGTGCAGCTACCTTGGTAGTCTCCGAACTCTGAAGCCTCAATCAGCAACCGCCGCTGTGACCAGAAATGCCTGGATTTGCACATAAGGTGCAGGGAGTAACGTGAGAACATCCAACTCAGTAAGTAACAAGTCCAAACATTGGATTGAAAGGTAGTGACGAACTCAACCGGTACAGATAAAATAGAAATAATTGTACATAAACATAGGCATGCTTTCAAATTAAATAGGTAACTCAAAACAGTAAAGTGAAGCAGATCCGAACAATGTAAAGAATATAACTCTGCTTTCTCTAAATGCCAATGCATATGCTGTATGTGATGCACCATGCTGTCAGCCTCATGTGCTCACACTCTCAAATGCTCAATCACTCGGTACTGTATATGGCCCATACATCCTAGGAAAGATCCATCCCGGGACATATACATCACTGACTACAAGTCACCCAGTACCGAGGAAGGCCAATCCAGCCCTATGGAGAAGATCCATCTCCTGGTATCAAGTAATTCAGATAAGATCCATGTCCAGGGAAGATCCATCCCTCAATAATATCAACCACGCTCACTGGGGGTGTGTACAGACTCCAGAGGGGCTCCTACAGCCTAAACGCTATCATAAAATCAGTATAACCATTGCGGCGTGCAACCCGATCCTATAACTGTCACTCATAGTCAAGCTCTCAGCCTCACTCAGCCATCAATCTCTCCGGTCTCACTCACGGGCTCATAATATCATGAAACTAGCCCGAAACAATGATATGATGTATCAATAAATAACAACTGAGACGGAGATATGATATGAAATGCATGAACATGACTGAGTACATAATATCAATGAAATCAGTGAGATAACAACAAGAAACAACCACTAGGGGTCCCAACAGTACCGTCATAAAGCCTAAACATGATATCTAGTATGATTGACAACTCAATTACTTTATCACATGATGAAAACACGGATATCAACAAGATAGAGTCACTATACAGTGCCATGAAATCAATCAGGCCACAATTCTCACGGTGCACGGCCGCACGCCCGTCACTTGGCATGTGCGTCACCTCAATACCAATCACATAACACATAATTCGGGGTTTCGAACCCTCAGAACAAAGTTTGAAAGCGTTACTTACCTCAAACCGAGCAAAGCTTTACTTCGAAATACCTTTGCCTCTCAAATCGGTCTCCAATTATCCCGAATCTATCCACAAGTAGTACAATACAAACAATATAGGCTAAAGGGATCAATTCCACAAGAAAAGTACTAAATCAAAGCCAAAAATCCAAAATCGGCTCAAACCCGGCCCGGGGCCCACGTCTCAAAATCCAACAAAAGTCATAAAACCCGAAAGCCCATTCACTCACGAGTCTAACCATACTAAACTTATCAAAATCCGACACCATTTGGTCATCCAAATCCCCAAATATTCACTCTCCAATTCTCTAGCCCTACACCCCCAAATTTCACCTCAACACCGCCTAATCTAGGGGGGAAAAACAATGAGGAAACAAGATTTGTGATAAAAAACTAGTACAAGAATCTTAACTCAATAATCCTCTCGAAACTCCTCTCCAAAATCGCCTAAGTCCGATTCCAAAATGTTGAAATGAAGCCAATTCGCGAACCTTTGCTTTTTATATGTTTTGCCCAAGCTTTGCGCACCCGCGGCCTTATTTTCGCACCTGCGGCCTTATTTCAGCACCTGCGACCTTATTTTCGCACCTACGGAACCCATTAAAAACACTGGGCTCGCACCTGCGCTCCAAGTCTCGCACATGCGGAATCGCACCTGTGGCCCTTCGTCCGCATCTGCGGAAATGCCCAAACTTTCCCTTTTCGCATCTGCGGCACATCCTCCACATCTCGGAATCCGACAAAAGTTACGAAATATAAACGCCCACTCAACCACGAGTCTACCCGTACCAAAATTACTAAATTCCGATAACAATTCGGCCCTAAAATCCTCAAATCTATCCAAGAAGGTTTTCAAACTTTTTCTAACTCAATTCATCAATTAAATGATAAAAACATTAATGGATTCGAGTAATATAACCAATATTGAGTTAAGAACACTTACCCCATTGTTTTATCTGAAAATCTCCCAAAAATCGTCCAAATCCGAGCTTTAGATCGTTAAAAATGGACCCATTTTCAAAACTTAAACTCTCTGCCCAGTGATTTCTTCTATGCGGTCGCGAACTTCCTCACGCGATCGCATAGCAAAAATTTTACTGCCCAAAAAATAACCCTACGCGATCGCATAAAGTCCCATGCGATTGCGAAGCACTGACTCCGCAAACCTACACGATCGCGAACCTCCTCACGCGACCGCGAAGCATTAAGCGCGTGGCCCAACTCCTCCCCAGTTTCCCCTACGCGATCGCAAATAACAACACGCGACCGCGATGCACAGGCTGGCCTAAGCTACGCGATCGCGGACGTGCCTACGCGATCGCATAGAACAAATTTCCAGCTGCCCAAATTAAGCCTACGCGATCGCAACCCCATTCACGTGATCGCGTAGAATAAATCCACCTCTGTCCAAATTACTCTACGCGGTCACATATAAGGAAATCAGGAAAAAAATATCAGCAGCTATCAACAGTTTCCCAAAGGCCAAAAGTGATCCGTTAGTCGTCCGAAACTCACCCGAGCCCCTTGGGACCTCAACCAAATATATCAACAAGTCCCAATACATCATACGAACTTAGTCCAACCTTCAAATCACACCAAATAATGCTAAAACTACGAATCATCCTCCAATTCAAGCTTAATGAAACTTAAGATTTCTAACTTTTACATTAGGTACCGAAACCTATCAAATCAAGTCCGATTGACCTCAAATTTTGCACACAAATAATAAATGACATAACAGAGCTATGAAAAGTTTCGAAATTGGATTCCGACCCCTATATCAAAAAGTCAACCCCCGGTCAAACTTCCAAACTTAAATTCTTATTTTAGCCATTTCAAGCATAATTTAACTACGGACTTCCAAATAAAATTTCGAACACGCTCCTAAGTCCAAAATTACCATACAGAGCTTTTGGAATCGTCAAATCCTGATTCCGGGGTCGTTTTCTCAAAATGTTGGCCAAAGTTAAACTTGGCCTTTTAAAGCCAACTTAAGGAACCAAGTGTTCCGATTTTGACCCAAATACTTACAAATCCCGAACCAACCATCCCCGCAAGTCATAAATTATTAAAACCACATACGGGAAGTTTTATTTTAGGGAGCGGGGTTCTAAAAGTTAAAATGACCGATTGGGTCATTACATTCTCCACCTCTTAAACAAACGTTCGTCCTCGAACGGGTTTAGAATAATACCCGGAGTGCCGAATAAGTGTGGATATTTGCTTCGCATGTTTTCCTCGGCCTCCCAAGTTGCTTCTTCGACTGGTTGGTCCCTTCACTGGACCTTTACTGCAGAAATAATCTTGGACCTCAACTGGCGAACCTGTTTATCAACAATGGCAACTGGTTCTTGTTCATAGCCCAAACTATTATCTAGTTGAACTGTGCTGAAGTCTAATACATGTGATAGGTCGGCATGATACTTTCGGAGCATAAATAAATGGAAAACCGAATGAACTCCCGATAGACTAGGAGGCAATGGAAGCTCATAAGCAACCTCCCCAACTCGTCTCAACACCTCAAATGGGCCTATACACTTTGGGCTCAACTTGCCCTTCTTCCCGAATCTCATGATTCCCTTCATCGGCGAAACATTCAAGAGAACTTTTTCACCCATCATAAAGGATAAATCACGCGCTTTTTGATCTGCGTAACTCTTCTGCATGGACTGCGCTGTATGAAGTCGCTCCTAAATCAACTTTACCTTTTCCAAGACATGTTTCACCAAATCAGTACCATATAACTTAGACTCACCGGCCTCAAACCATCCGTTGGCCATATAAAGCCTCAAATGGAGCCATCTCGATGCTGGATTGGTAACCGTTATTATAGGCAAACTCGGCCAAAGGCCAGAAACAATCCCACTGACCTCCCAAGTCAATCACACATGCCCTGAGCATATCCTCCAAAATCTGAATTGTCCTCTCTGACTTCCCGTCGGTCTGCGGATGAAAGGCTATGCTGAGTTCTACATGGGTCCCCAATTCACTCTGTACTGCTCTCCAGAAATGTGAAGTAAACTGAGGGCCTCTATATGATATTATAGAAATTGGCACACCGTGCAACCGAACTATCTCATGAATATATATCTGGGCCAACCTCTCTGAAGTATACGTAGTCACAACAAGAATAAAGTGTGCCGAC
>AWOL01S0004630.1:257311-313399 GCA_000715115.1 Nicotiana otophora | reverse complement strand
TTGGCACACCGTGCAACCGAACTATCTCATGAATATATATCTGGGCCAACCTCTCTGAAGTATACGTAGTCACAACAAGAATAAAGTGTGCCGACTTGGTCAACCTGCCAACAATGACCCAAACTACATCAAACTTCCGCAAGGTCCGCGACAACCCAACTACAAAGTCCATAGTGATGCGTTCCCATTTTCACCCTGGTATAGTCATCTGCTGAAGTAGGTCACATGGCTTCTGGTGCTCATATTTAACTTGCTGGCAATTTAGACACCTAGCTACATACTCAACTATGTCCTTTTTCATTCGTCGCCACCAATAATGCTACCTCAGGTCACGATACATCTTCGTAGCACCTGGATGAATAGAATACCGAGAACTGTGTGCTTCCTCTAGGATATGTTTCCTCAGTCCATCTATATTAGGAATACATAGACGATCCCGGAGTCACAGAACACCATCCACTCGAATAGTAGCTTCCTTGGCACCACCCCGTAGTACTGTTTCTCGAAGAACCATTAAGTGTGGATCATCATACTGGCGAGCCTTGATATGTTCAAATAGTGAAGACTGAGCTACAACACATGCAAGAACTTGGATGGGCTATGAAATATCTAGCAGCACAAGTCTGTTGTCCAAGGATTGAATATCCAAAGCTAATGGCCTCCCCTCTGCTGAAATGAACGCCAAACTACCCATACTCTCTGCATTTCTACTCAAGTTGTCTGCAACCACATTTACTTTGCCCGGATGATATAGGATAGTAACATCATAATCTTTCAGTAACTCCAGCCATCTGCGCTGCCTCAAATTTAGGTCCATCTGCTTGAACAAATGCTGCAAAATACGATGATCAGTGTAAACTTCACAAGACACCCCATAAAGATAATGCCTCCAAATTTTTAGAGCGTGAATAATCGCAGCTAACTCCAAATCATGCACCAGATAATTCTTCTCGCGGGGCTTCAGCTGACGTGAAGCATATGCAATAACTCGCTCTTCCTGCATTAATACATAACCCAAACTAACGCATAAAGTGTCACAATATACTGTATACATCTCCGAACCAGAAGGCAACACTAACATTGGTGCTGTAGTCAACGTTGTCTTGAGCTTCTGAAAGCTCACCTCACAATCATCGGACCATCGGAACATAGCACCCTTCTGGGTTAATTTGGTCAAAGGTGCTGCAATAGATGAAAAACCCTCCATGAACCGACGATAATAACCTGCTAAACCCAGAAAACTCCTGATCTCAGTCGCCGAAGTGGGTCGTTGCCAATTCTGAACTACCTCAATCTTTTATGGATCAACCTTAATGCCCTCACCCGATACAATATGCCCCAAAAATGCTACAGACTCTAGCCAGAACTCACATTTGGAGAACTTAGCATATAGCTTTTGTTCCCGCAACGTCTGTAGCACCACTCTCATATGCTGCTCGTGCTCCTCCTTACTGCGCGAGTAGATCCAGATGTCATCAATGAAGACAATGACAAACGAATCAATATATGGCCTGAATTCCTTGTTCATCAAATCCATAAATGCTGCCGGGGCATTAGTTAAACCGAAGGACATTACCAGAAACGCATAATGACCATATCTAGTCCAGAAAGCAGTCTTCGAAACATCCGAATCCCGAATCTTCAGCTGATGGTACCCCAACCTCAAGTCGATCTTAGAGAACACCGTAGCACCCTACAACTAGTCAAATAGATCATCAATACGCGGCAACGGGTACTTGTTATTAGATTGTCATGTCAAGACTGTTACCTTGGCTATTCTAGCATTGCCTAAGCTGGAGTGGAATGGTTCGTCTGTTAGTTCATTTAATCGAGTTATTTCTTTTATAAAGGCTCAACACAATATTGAGAAGGGTTGTTTAGCTTATCTAGCCTATGTTCGAAATTCTACTGCAGAGACTTCAGCTATTGATTCAGTGCCTGTAGTTCGGGAGTTCTCCGATGTATTTCCTTCAGATCTTCCAAGTTTGCCACCTAATCGTGATATTGATTTCTGTATTGACTTAGCTCCAGATACCCAGCCTATACATATCCCATCGTATCGCATGGCTCTGAAAGAATTGAAAGAACAACTTGAGGAGTTACTAGCCAAAGGGTTCGTCAAGCCGAGTGTATCGCCTTGGGGTGCACTGGTATTATTTATGAAAAAGAAGGATGGAACAATGCGGATGTGTAAAGAAAGTAGATTAGAGTCACTTTCCAATGAATTTAGGAAGAAAAGCTCTTGGGAAAATCTCATCTAAGGTTTTTAGTGTTGAGAATTTGGAAGAATGAGCTAAAATCCCGTTTTTACCCTCTTTTACCAGCTGCAGATGTTGCAATTGTGATATTTTGTTTGCAATTGCGAACATCGCAAATGCGAAAAGGAGGTCGCAAATACGAACCCTTATTAGAAAAAATAGTCATCACAAATGCGGTGTTTTGGTAGAAAATGTGAAACCATGCCCTCGCAAATGCGTACCACCCTTCGCAGATGCGAAGATTGCCCAAAAACATGCTCGGTCGCAAATGCGAATCTGCCTTCGCAAAGGAGGAAGAAGCAAGGTCGCAAATGTGAACTTTTACCTCGCAAATGCGAAAGTCCCCCAATCAGCCCATGCTCGCAAATGCGAAGCCTTGTTCGCAGAAGCGAGGCTTGTAAATGCGAGACTTGTAGCAGAGCACCGGTAACAGAAGAGGCATCAACTATTCTACTAAGTCTGAAATCACTCTGTAGCCTATCCAAAACTCACCCGAGCCCACGCCGCTCCAAGCCAAACATGCACACAAGTTCAAAAACATCAAGTGAACTCGCTCGCGCGATCAAAATATCAAAATAACACCTAGAACTACGAATCGGACACCAAAAAACTTTAGAACATGCAACTTTCAATCGGACATCCGAATCACGTCAAATCAACTCCGTTTTTCACCAAATTTTACAAATAATTCATAACTACAGTAATGAACTTAGACCAAGTTCCGGAACTAAAATCTGGACCCGGTAGCAACAAAGTCACACTACGGTCAAGCTTGGAATTTCTTTAAACTTTTAAACTTCTATTTTTTAACAAATGGCGATAATTCGGGCTAGGAACTTCCAAATTCGATTCTGGGCATACACTCAAGTACCAAATCACGATACGAAGCAATCGGGACCGTCAAAACACTGATCGGGTCCATTTGCTCAACATTTGACCGAAGTCAACTCAAATAAGTTTTAAAGCACGATTTCACATTTTTATTAACTTTTCACATAGAAATATTCCGGAAAAAGACACATATTGTGCATGCAAATCGAGGAAGGCTAAACGGAGCTACTCGGGGTTTCAAAACACAGAATTGAGGGTTAAAATCATAAATGACCTATCGGGTCATTACATTCTCACCCTTTAAACAAACGTTCGTCCTCGAACGGGCATAGAAAAGTATCTGGACTGGTAAAAAGGTATGGATATCTACTCCGCATGTCCGACTCGAACTCCCAAGTGGATGCCTCGATTGGCCGACCTCTCCACTGCACTCGAACTGAAGGATAACTCTTAGACCTCAACTGTCAGACCTGACAGACTACAATAGCCACCGGCTCCTCCTCATAAGTCAAATCCTTGTCTAGTTGGACTGAGCTGAAATCTAACACATGGGACGATCACCGTGATACTTCTGGAGCATGGACATATGGAATACCGGATGGACTGCTGATAAACTAGGTGGCAATGTGAGCTTGTAGGCCACTTTATGCACTCTCTCAAGAATCTCAAAGGGTCCGATATACCTAGGGCTCAACATGCCCTTATTTTCGAACCTCATCACATCCTTCATGGGTGAAACCCGGAGCAACACCCTTTCTCCACCGTGAATGTAACATTACGAACTCTACGGTCAGCATAACTTTTCTGCCTAGACTGAGCGGTGCGAAGTCGATCCTAAATAATCTTGACCTTATCCAAGGCATCCTTTACCAAATCTGTACCCAACAATCGAGCCTCCCCCGGCTCGAACCATCCAACTGGCGAACGGCACTGCCTCCCGTACAATGCCTCATAGGGAGCCATCTGAATTCTAGACTGGTAGCTGTTATTGTAGGCAAACTCTGCAAGAGGTAAGAACTGATCCCAAGAACCCCCGAAGTCTATAACACAAGCGCGAAGCATATCCTCCAAAATCTGAATAGTGCGCTCGGACTGTCTGTCCGTCTGGGGATGAAATGTTGTACTCAACTCAACATGCATGCCCAACTCACATTGTACGGCCCTCCAAAAGAGCAAGGTGAACTGCGTACATTTGTCAAAAATGATAGACACGGGCATACCGTGAAGACGAATGATCTTGCAGATATAGAGCTCAACTAACCGCTCTGAAGAATAGGTAACTACCACTGGAATGAAATGTGTTGACTTGGTCAACCCGTCCATAATGACCCATACCGCATTAAACTTCTTCTGAGTCCGTTGGAGTCTAGCAAGAAAATCCATAGTGATACGCTCCCACTTCCACTATGGAATTTCTAACTTCTGAAGCAAACCACCAAGTCTCTGATGCTCGTACTTAACTTGCTGACAATTTAGACACTGAGCTACATATGCAACTATATCCTTCTTCATCATCCTCCACCAATAATGCTGCCGCAAGTCCTGATACATCTTGGCGGCACCCGGGTGAAGAATACCCGAAACTGTGGGCCTCCTCAAGGATCAACTCACGAAGCCCATCCACATTGGGCACACAAATATGGCCATGCATCCTCAAAACCCCATCATCTCCAACGGTAACATGCTTGGCACCACCATGCCGCATCGTGTCCTTAAGGACAAAGCAAATGGGGATCATCATACTGACGCTCTCTGATGCGATCATACAAGGAAGATCTAGTGACTGTGCAAGCTAGCACACAACTAGGCTCTGAAACATCTAACCTCACAAATCGATTGGCCAAAGCCTGAACATCTGCAGCCAGCGGTCTCTCACCAACTTGGATATATGCAAGGCTACCCATACTTACAGCATTTCTACTCAAGGCAACGACCACCACATTGGCCTTCCCGGGATGATACAAAATGGTGATATCATGGTCTTTCAACAGCTCCAACAATCTCATCTGCCTCAAGCTGAGATCCTTTTGTTTGAACATATATTGTAGACTCCGATGATCCGTGAATACCTCACATGATACGCCGTAAAGATAGTGCCTCCAAATCTTCGGCACATGACCAATGAATACCAACTCCAAGTCATGAACAGGGTAATTCTTCTCATGAACCTTCAACTACTGCGACGCGTATGCAATCACCCTGCCAGCATGCATCAATACTGCAGCGATCCCAATACGAGATGCATCACAATATATCGTGTAAGATCCTTAACCGGTAGGTAACACCAACACTAACGTCGTAGTCAAAGCAGTCTTGAACATCTGAAAGCTCAACTCACACTCGTCCGACCATCTAAATGGGGCACCCTTCTGGGTCAATCTGGTCAATGGGGATGCTATAGATAAAAACCCCTCCACGGACCGGCGGTAATAACCCGCCAAACCTAGGAAAATCCGGATCTCTGTAGCTGAAGTAGGTATAGGCCAGTTCTGAACTGCCTCAATCTTCTTAGGATCCACCTTTATGCCCTCTGCCGATATAACATGTCCCAAAAGGCGACTGAGTCTAACCAAAACTCACACTTTGAGAACTTGGCATATAACTGGCTGTCTCTCAGAGTCTGAAGTACAATCCGAAGATGCTGCTCATGCTCCTCTCAACTGGGGGAGTAGATCAAGATATCATCAATGAATATAATCACAAAAGAATCCAAGTAGGGCTTGAACACTCGGTTCATCAAGTCCATAAATGTTGCTGGGGCATTTGTCAACACGAATGACATCACTAGGAACTCATAATGCCCATACTGAGTCCGAAAAGCCATCTTAGGGACATCGGATTCCCTAATCCTCAATTGATGGTAGCCAGACCTCAAATCAATATTCAAAAACACTTTGGCACCCTGAAACTGATCAAATAAGTCATCAATCCTCGGCAACAGATACTTGTTCTTGATAGTGACTTTGTTCAGCTACCGATAGTCTATACACGTCCTCATCGACCCATCCTTCTTCTTCACGAACAACACGGGTGCACCCTTGGGCAAGACACTAGGTCTAATGAAGCCCTTATCAAGCAAATCTTGCAACTGCTCTTTCAACTCCGGCGAGGCCATACGGTATGGCAGAATAGAAATGGGCTGAGTGCCCAGAGCCAAATCAATACAGAAATCAATATCCTTATCAGGTGGCATCCCCGGCAGGTCTGCAGAAAATACCTCTGAAAACTTACGAACAACTGGCACTGAATCCATGGAAGGAACCTCCGCACTAGAATCATGGACATAGCCTAAATAAGATAGACATCCCTTCTCGACCATGCATCGAGCCTTCACATAGGAGATAACCCTGCTAGTAGAATGACCAGGAATCCCCCTCCACTCTAATCGAGGCAACCCCGACATGGCTAAGGTCACCATCTTAGCGTGACAGTCTAATATAGCATGATAAGGTAACAGCCAATCCATACCCAAGATAACATCAAAATCTACCATATCAAGAAGTAGGAGATCTACACTAGTCTCAAGACTCCCAATAGTAACCACACACGAGCGATCGACACGATCTACAATAATAGAATCTCCCACATATGTGGACATATACATAAGAGCACTCAAAGAATCACCAAGGCACAACCAGATATGAAGCAAAATAGGATGACACATAGGAATAAGTAGATCCCGGATCAAATAAAACTGAAGCATCCCTATGGAAAATTGGAACAATACATGTGATAACGACATTAGATGACCCGACCTTAGGCCTAGCTTGGAAAGCATAACATTAGGGTTGGGGCCCATCACTCTGAACTATATCTCTGGGACAGCCTCTAGCTGGCTGGCCTCTACCTCTAACGGCCTGACCTCCACCTCTAATGGTAAGACCCGCACCTCTGGCTGCCTGACCCCTGCCCCTGGCTGGCTAAGCGGGCGGTGGAGAAACCGGTGCTAGAACCATGGCATGAGAACTCTGTTGTGGCATACCGCCCAATAATCTCGGACAGGACCTCCTGATATGCCCAACACCACCACGCTTGAAACACCCATTATGCTGCTGTGGATGCTGAAACTGGAGCTGACCCGAACGGGCCGGATAACCACAGTGATATCTCTGAATCGGAGGTGCACTGATAGGAGGTGATGGTGCACTATAGGATAGTTGCCAAGAATAAGGCACATAAGGACCACGACTCCCTGAAGCACTATGAGATGCCCGAAGCGCTGAATGAAATGGCTTGGGATGATGGCCTCTACAAAAAGCACCCTTGCCTCCAGATTAGGAACCACTGAAACTACCAGAATTACGGGGTCTCTTATATAACACTGGCCCCCTCTCCTGAGCATGAACCGACTCGATACGTCTGGCAATATCAACGGTCATCTGAAAGGAAATATCATTCCCAGTCTCCTTGGCCATCTGAAACCTGATAGTGTAAGTGAGTTCATCAATGAATCTCCTCACTCACTCCTTCTCAGTAGGAAGCAAGATAGTGACATGGCGGGCTAAGTCCACAAATCAAGTCTCGTATTGGGTGACAGTCATACCACCCTGCTGAAGTCGCTCAAACTGCCTGTGATACTCCTATCTCAGGGTGACAGGGATGAACTTCTCTAAAAATAGTTGTGAGAACTGATCCCAGAGGGATGAACTTCTATAGAAATAGTTGTGAGAACTGATCCCAGGTAAGTGCAGGCGACCCAGCCGGCGTAGTCAACATATAATCTCTCCACCATCTCCGGGCGGAACCAGTCATCTGAAATGCGGCAAAATCGACCCCATTAGTCTCAACTATACCTATGTTCCGCAGCACCTTGTGGCAACGATCCAGAAAATCATATGGGTCCTCAAAAGATGCACCACTGAAATAAACAGGAAAGAGCTTGGTGAACTTATCCAACCTCAACATAGCCTCAGAAGACAAAGCGAGCCTATCACCAGCATGTGCCATAATAACCGGGTAAAGTACCCTAACTGGAGGGGCTGCAGGAGTTTGAAACTAGAGAGCCACCTACTCCGAGGTGTGAGTAGCGGGAGTCTGTGCTCCTCCCCCAGCCCGAGAGACGACTAGTGTCCCCGAAAATGTACCGGTCTGGGCCACACTCTCCATAAGGCCTACCAAACGGACTAGAGCGTCCTGAAGCACTGGAGTAGCTATGAACCCCTCCAGGACCTGAGTTGGTCCGATAGGAACAGTCTGAGCTGGAACCTCCTCGTCCTCAAAATCCACATGGGGCTCCACTGCGGGTGCTGCTGCTCGAGCTCTGCCTCTGCAGTTAACAACTCGAATCACAAGAATCTCTACTGTTAACGAATATAAAAACTACACATCAAGAAGGAATCTCTTACCAAATCATGAAAGGCTACACTTAATAATGAGCAACAAAACTGTCAAATATATGACAGGTAAGGGGTACAAGTAAGACAATTAAGGCAAATACCAATTAAGCATAGAAGCATGAAAGAAATTAGCATTATAATGCGAGAATAAAAAATGATAAGTAACAAGTTAAGGCGTGGGAAGCAATTAAGGCATGTAACAATCAAGACATGAAATGCTATAATTAATGAAATACGGATAGACATGGAAACAAGTAATTGACGGCGTATAGACACTCGTCACCTCGCATATACGGCGCTACTCATGAAATTCACATAGCACATAGTATCAAGGGTGTCTTATTTCCCCAAATTAAGGTTAGACCCAACACTTACCTCACTCCGCAATCTACTCAAAATTCAACCACGGCCTTGCCTTTCGAACAAGCCTCCAAACCAACCAAATCTAGAAAATTATCAACTAAATAATTCAAAATAAACCTTAGGAACTACCCACGAATGAATAAGGTTCAATTTAGATCATTATTGAAAAGTCAACAAAAGTCAACCCCGGACTCGCTTGGTCAAAACCCGAGGTTCGGACCAAAACCCGATCACACATTCGCCCCCGATCTCAATTATGCAATTCAATTTGAAATACGACCTCAATTTGAGGTCTAAATCCCAATTTTACAAAAAATTCTAATTCGATCCAAATCCCTAATTCCTACCACGGAAATCCTTGATTCGGTGTTGAAATCTTATGAAATATAATAGGTAATTGAAAGAAAGTAGATTAAAGGCACTTACCAATGAATTTAAAAAGAAAAGCTCTTGGGAAATTCGCCTCTAAGAGTTTTAGGTTTGAGAATTTGGAAGAATGAGCTAAAATCTCGTTTTTCCCCTCTTTTACCATGCCCCCGCAAATGCGGACCACCCTTCGCATATGCGAAGATTTCCCAAAAACACGTTGAGTCGCAAATGCGACTCTACCTTCCCAAAAGCGGAAGAAGCAAGTTCGCAAATGCGAACTTTCACCTCGCAAATGCGAAAGTCCCCCAATCAGACCATGCTCGCAAATGCGAAGCCTTGTTCGCAGAAGCGAGGCTCGCAAATGCGAGTCCTGTAGCAGAGCACCAGTAACAGAAGAGGCATCAGCTATTCTACTAAGTCCGAAATCACTTTGTAGCCTATCCGAAACTCACACGATCCCTCGGGGCTCCAAACCAAACATGCATACAAGTCGAAAAATATTATATGAACTTGCTCGCGCGATCAAAACACCAAAATAATACCTAGAACTACGAATCGGATACCAAAACGAATGAAACTTTCAATGAAACTTAAGAACATGTAACTTTTCAATCGGATGTCTGAATCACGTCAAATCAACTCCGTCTTGCACCAAATTTTGTAGACAAGTCATAAATACAGTAATGAACTTATACCAAGTTCTGAAACTAAAATTCGTACCCGGTAGCAATAAAGTCAAACTACGGTCATACTTGAAATTTCTTTAAACTTTTAATTTTTAATAAATGGCTATAATTCGGGCTAGGGACTTCTGAATTCGATTCCGAGCATACGCCCAAGTCTCAAATCACGATACGGACCCACCGAGACTGTCAAAATACTGATCTGGGTCTGTTTGCTCAAAACGTTGACCGAAATCGATTCAAATGAGTTGTAAAGCACGATTTTACATTTTTATTAATTTTTCAAATACAAACCTTCCGGAAAAAGACACGGACTACACACGCAAATCAAGGAAGGCTAAACAGAGCTACTCAAGATTACGAAACACAAAATTGAGGTTAAAACTATAAATGACCTATCGGGTCATCACATAAAGTATTCATGTAAGCTCGTTTATACCGATCTAATATTTTCCTAAATTTAAACACCCCAAAGCTATAACTTCTCGATGTACTAAAATCGAGGATTATATATGCAATGTTCTGAATTTATAGAGGCTAAATGATTTAGAAGTTAGAACTGGCTAAAAATTAAAGTAATCACTAGACACATCGGAGGGCCACTTGAAATATAATTTTTAACTGTCTCTAAATTGGTGAACTAAAAGTTCTTAATTACGTCAAAATAAAAAGGAAATCGATATTGTTTTTTTAATTGCCCGAGCTTTGTATTTTATGAGTGATATGGAGCTGTTTCTATAGTAATATCCCAATGTCATTGTACATAACTCTTCAGCTTATCGAAAGATATTTTCTTTGAGGATTAAGAGACCTTTATGTCTTCAAAAAGAAAAAAGAAACTTTTATATTTTGAATTAACTTAAATATGCGTGTATCATTTTAAGTATCCTTAAATATCTTTACAAAAGTTACACGGGGTTTATTTTACTTATGTTAATACAATCTTTCCTCCGTTGTACTTTTCAAGAATGAAAATATAACGTGTAAGTCAAGTATTCATATTTCATACAATTTATAATTCGTGTTTGAGGGTGATAACATAACGAAACAACAATAACAAATCCATTGTAATTTCTCACATGGGGTATGGGGAGGATAATGCATACACAGACCTTACCCTTACCTTGTATAAGTAGAGAAGCTATTATAGACCCTCGGCTCAAGGAAAGTAAAGTCGCAACAGTGTTGAAAAAAATACAATAGTGTAGAAGTCATGGAAAAAGAGACAGTAATAACTAGGGGTGTTCAAACCGAACCAAAAAACTGCACGAAACCGAAAAGTCAAACCAAACCGATTAAAACCCCCAACTAGGTTTGGTTTGATTTGGTTTGGTATTGAGTAAAAAAATCTGAACCAAACCGACATATAAATATATAGTTTTTATATATACTTTTAAAATTTTATATAGAATTTTCTTTAAAAAATATCTAGAAACATTTAGGATCCTCTGATCATATGATGTAACATTTAATAGAACTATGAAGAGCATCTATTTTTATGTGATTTAAATAACGGGTTGTATCATCACTCTGTTATCACGTATTATTGAAATACATCAATCTTTTTGTTCTTTCATATTCATATATCAAGATCTATTAAATTCTTATATCTTTTTCGAATTTGAAATGGTATTTTGATAACTTAAAATTAAATAGAACATATCATTATTTAGGTATCATATTGACTTTTTAATTTAATTATTAAATCTGGTTAACCTTGAAAGCATACATCAACGAAAATTATTGTTAGATGACTAAGAAAATAACTTTCATATGTCACTAAAAATATTCTCCCATAAGAATATTTTAATAGATCACGTATTTGTCAGTTCTTTTTTATTTTTACTAAATATATATTTATTTATCAAAACTTTATCTATAACTTTAACAAAGTAAGATTCAAATAATATTCTTGTACGAACAAAACCCAAAAAGTCCGACAACCCGAACAGTGGCCGAGGGAGGGCTCCAGCCCATGGTAGAGGGCGACGGCATCCCAGGACTGTTCCAGTTATGCCGCCAGTGGGTCCAACAGAGAATCCCATTGTTGAGGAACAGGGTGAGGTGCCTGTGGCAGAGCCAGCTCCGGTGGATTTCATATCTGCACCGGGATTTCAGGATGTCATGGGTCGTATGCTGCGATTCATGGACAATATGACTCAGGCCGGTTTATTTCCGGTAGACCCAGCCACATCTCAGCCGGGCGGGGGAGCACAAACCCCTACCGCGCAGGTTCATGGACAGGCACCTGCTGTATATCAGACCTAGGGTGCACTACCCGTTGTTGGAGCCCTGCCAGTGGCAGCAGCTACACCTGAGCCCAGGCCAGCTGCAGCTGCTGATCCGCAGAAACTATTGGACATATGGACTAGACTACATCCTCCTGTCTTTGGGGGTGAGCGACATGAGGATCCCCAGGATTTTATTGATCGATACAAGGATATAGTGTACAACATGAGGATATTGTTGTCTCATGGGGTAGACTTTGCTACTTTTCAACTAGAGGGCAGAGCCCGTAGATGGTGGAAGTCTTATGTTCTTGGCAGACCAGCAGATTCTTCTTCCTTGACTTGGGACAGGTTCACCCGTAGTTTTCTAGACATGTATATTCCACCCTCTCAGAGCGAAGAGTTGAGGTTTCAGTTTGAACAGCTCCAACAGGGTCAGATGTCACTGACTGATTATGAGGCAAAGTTTTCTAAGTTATCTCGCCATGCACTTATGATACTCTCTACTGAGGCGGAGAGAGTGCGGAGGTTTATTGCGGGTTTACATACTGGCATTCAGGCCACTATGGCTAGAGAGGTTGAGATGGGCACTTCTTATAAGCTAGTCGTGGAGATAGCCCGCGAGATTGAGGGTGTACGCCAGCGGGGCCGAGAGCAGGTTATGAGAGATAAGCGGTTCAGGTATTCATGAGAGTTCAGAGGTGCTCTGTCTGGGGTCAGAGGTCAGTTCGTGAGAGGGCAGTCCAGCAGGCCCCCATATCCAGCACCACTGCCTCCTCGAGGTGCTCCAGTGCGACCCTATCTCAGTGTTATACCAGATAGTTCTTATTGCCCAACAGCTATTCAGGGTCCTCCCATCGGGTATTGATCGGTGCCAAACCTACACCACTATTGAGTAACGAGGATGGTCGATGCAGTTTTACCCAACAAGGTCGGGATCGATTTCCACAGGAAGTTAATTGATTTGGAATTAGATATTTATCTAAATCTAGATGTGTGTGTTGTTCCTAATTACACTTCCAAATATGATGGCGTTGATTCTACTTCTATTTCTATTTCTATTGTATGCTAAGATTAAAGCTAAGTACAATATTTTTGATGATAGCTTTCAAGGGTTTAAAACGACTAGCGTAATGACTTCCGCCTAGGTGGATATCTAATGGGTATAAAAAATCTAGGGCGAGTTTGATTTGATTGGGGTCGTAAATAGCTATCACACCCAAGTACTCACTCTATACCTCTCGGTAGTTTGAGTGATTTTGCCCAATTTAGCTTTCTCAAGTCCAAATGGGTATGCATGCAATACAAGTGATATTAGCTCAAGTCGGGTATTACTATCTCTAGGTTTAACCCTTTTATTGAGGCTATCAATTTCTTTAGTTCACCCTAATTCCTTGTTAGCCTAGTTTTCCTAGACTTAGTCCCTCTTTCTCAAGAAGAGCCTAAGTCACAAAGGCATGAATCAGTGTTTGCAACCACTAATTCTACAATTCTAGCATGAACTAGGCTAAATATCACTAACCCATAAACAATCAAACCCTAAAATTCAAGACCCATTAAATACCCACACTAGGGTTGGATCACAACCCTAGCTATGGGTCTAGCTACTCATAATAATAGCAAAATCAAAGATAAAGAGAAGATATAATCCATAATATTAAATAAAAAGATAAAAATCTAATGTTATAAGGTAAATCTTGCACAAAAGTTCCCAAAAGGGAAAACCTAGCCGTCTCACGTACTCAGCAAAAACATAACATTCCCTAAAATTGACAAAAAGATCTATTTATACTAAGTTGAAATTTTCGGACAAAAATACCCCTGCGGAAGTTTCGCGACCGCGTAATTCTGACCGCGGCTGCACACTTGCTTTCGTGGCCATGTAATTCTGATCGCGGTCCGCATTTCTTCACATCTGGACCTGGGTTGAACCTTGTTTCGCGGACTGCGAAATTTCCAACGCGTCCGAGTGAGAGACTTCCACGGCCGCATAACTTTGATGTGGACCGCCCTTCTCATTTTTGCTTGAATTATGCATTCTCTGAACCTTAGCAACCGAGGTCCGCGGAATTCCCATCGCGGCCGTGCTGGTACTTTCGCAGCCGCATCTTTTTGTCTCGGTCTGCGTTCATGTTTGTGCCCAAAAAAATCATTTCTCTGATTCTTCATATGGCGGACCTCGAAATAACGGCCGCGTCTTCAGCGCCACACTTTTTTGTCACGGTTCGGGTTCCACACCTCTTGGCCCAGTCTTGGTTTTTGTTCAAGTTTTGACTCCTTTATGAGTTGATTATGGCTGCTTTGGCTCATTTTGAACTATCCCTGCAAGAAAGCATATTAAGTTAGTTTTCGGGAATACCTTCACGCATTTTTGGCCCAAAACACAAGTAAAAAAGAGCAATTAATAGGCTAAAATCCTTACTTATCAACTCCCCCAAACTTAAGCTTTTGCTTGTCCTCAAACAAATAAGGTAATTCCCACCTCCATAAGAAAAAGGAAGAGATATTTCAGCTGGCCTAAGGTGACTTCATCAAGCATCAATTGGGACTAACAATTACTCTCAACACAAATGAATTATCAACAACGTCATGTTATGACCTTTTGAGTTCCATAGTTCTAATGTGACACTAGAGCATCAAGAGTTGACTCAATTCATCAAGGAAGCTCTCTCTCTCACGTAGGTCATTGTGGATCCCAAACTCCTCCTCCTCTAGTCTCCATGAGCAAATCTCACTTTTTAGAATGTAACACTCAAAAAAAGGATTGTGAAGAAGTGCGCTCATCACTCTCAAAAGAATGCCACAAGTCCTGCTCTAAGTACCATAAGCTTGCCCCTTATGTAAATCACCACTAATGTAAGCTCACTCAACTTGAAATCATATAGGAATTTAGCAGGCATGTAACGAAGGCTTTTGGATCAAAGTAGGACATAACGAACTATGATGGTTTCATCTTTCCTTAAGCACTCTATTTTCTCATTTCGGCTCATACTTTCTTGACTCTGAGTCATTTTTCTTCTTCCTTAGGGGAACTAGAGTGACAAACCGTCACTCTTTCTTACTCATGACAATCATTTTTCTCCTTTTCTCATCATTCCTTGCCTTTCATTATGTTGTGGAAGGCTCTAACCCGGTGGCCACTACCCTTGGCTCTTCAGACTGGCCAGTGGAGGTAGTGGCTTTACCCTTTGCTTTAGGGTTGTCCGGTCCTTGCAAGCTATACTAGGAGAAAGATTTCTTCGGCTTCACCTTCGTGTCATAGTGCCTCCCCTCTACCCCTTGGTCCTCGAGATACATAGTGATAAAGTTGGGTTGGGGTAGGACCTTTCTTCTTTTCCGGTTTCTTTGGAGATGTGGTGGGACATGAGGTTCCCCACATTGATTGGATACCCCGCCATGATGGAAGCTATTAGGATCACCCGGGAGAGTGGGATGACACTATCATGCTGGCTAGGATCAAGCCAGTTGCATACAAATATGCACCACCATTTGGCTTCAAAGCTGAGGGTGTTTCTGGCGATTGGGACTCCAGCTGTGAGCCAGGTCGGTGTTGTCCCTGGGATGGCTATTACTTCCGCTAGCCAAGGCCGAGCTGCTTCATCTAGGTCCATCTTCTCCAAATACTGTACAACTTCCACATCCTCAAAACCGGCATATTTGTTCAAGATGTCGCCATCAAACCGTATCTTCAAGTTCCGTACCTTTGTCACAGTGGTGCCCTTTTTGATGTGGGCAACATTTGCGTAGAACGCCTTGACAAGGTACTCATTGGCATCCAGAATCTTGCTGGTGAAGTACTTCCACCCTTTTCTCTCCTCGAACTGTCTTTTGACATTTGGATTGTGAGGAAAGATATCTCTTTCTATAAACTGTCGCTCAAGGGTGAGCGGCCTTTGGGGCGACCATTCCTGGAATTTGAGGTATGCTTTCTCGCTCACGAATCTATACGCCCACACCTCGGGCTTCCTTGATCTAGCAAGACCACCCACATTGGTATCACCTCCTCTCCCGTCATCCGGGACCTCGTCATCCTCATCTATATTGATAGGAACAACTGTTGAGGCCGAAGTTGCAACGGGTGGGGAAGATGGATCTGATGCCTCACTACCTCCCTCTGAGCCATCAGACGACCCAGAAAAGGAGGTAGCTTCATTGATTAGGCGGTAGGGTTGTGATTGGGCCTCTTGTTGAGGTAGTGTAGATTCCCCCTCAGAAATCTCCCGGGATGGGAGATATTCACTTGTGTTTGATGATTCGGTAGGAGGTCTAGTGAGGGTTTTCTTTTTGCTTATGATTCTTTGAGCTGCTAAGGGCAAAGCCTGCTTTCCTTTGCCCCAGCATCGGGAGGATTCTGCCCTCCCTTTTGATTTGTCTGCTCCTCCACGAGATCGCACCATTTTCCGCAACACACAATTAGTGAAAGATAATTAGAATTGGGGTTCAATCATGCCTTAAAGCAATACAGATGAAATGAACAACAGTGCTTCTCAAAATAGGGCATCGCGGACCGCGAAATAGTGGACGCGGCCGCGAAATGCCCATCGCGGACCGCGAAAAAGTGAACGCGGCCACGAAGAAGTCAGGTTCAGACTATTAACTCTCTAATCTTGGATACACGCGGACAATGAAAAATTAGACGCGATCGCGAATGACCAATCGTGGCCGCAAAAATAATAAATGCGGTCGCGAAAGCAATTAACAGACGATTTGAAGTTCAGAAGCGCGGACCTCGAAAACGTGAATGCAGCCGCGAAGGACCAATCGCGGACTGCGTAAAAGTAACCGTGGCCACGAACTCTTAGCAATCACTCAGAACTAAAAGTTGGGGTAGCACGGACTGCGAAAAAATGAACGCGGCCGCCTACCTTATCGCGGACTGCGTAAAATGGACCGCGACCGTGAAATTCAAATAAGATCGGTACTAAGAACACAGATAACTAGGGTTTTCACTAGGTGTGCAAAAATTAGTTCAATTAACCATGCAAAGTTACTAACCCCAGCCCCCATTAGGCATATAAACACTACCCACATGTATTTAAGTATCAATTAAGCATTAATTTGAGATCATGGCATGCATCTAACCCTAACTAAAAAGAAAAATTAAAACAAAGAGAAAAGAAAAGAAAAAGAAAATATCACATCATGGAATTGAACATACCAGTTGTAAAATTGTCGTAGGAAATGAACTCTTAATGTGAATGAGATGAAAATAGATAGCAGGATGAGATGAATAGTGCTTTTTGTGCGATGATATGTCAAATGTTTAAGGAACCCTTATTTATACTAATCAACTGTGGAACCCACCGCCTTACCTGAGTGCGGACGCAAAATTTCACTATGTTACCTTATGTAGACCAGCTTCAAGCACATGGGCGCGGTCCGCGGAATATTGGTCGTGGCTGCGAAATTCAATGCGGTCTGCGAAAATTGGAATGCGGTCGCAATCTCTGAAGGAGTTTTTTGATAGTCCAACTTCAGAGAGTTGGCATTTTGCTCTTTTCAAGTATGCGTCCGTGGACAAAAATGTGATGCCGTAAAATGCTCACGCGGACCGCAAAATTCTGGGCACGGTCCGTGAACTTCCAACACCCTGTCAAAATCCTGCACTGCACAACCAGTTCCTACATACACTTCATAACAAATTAATCCAAAACAATGCCTAATCTAAGAAGAAAATCAAAAGAAAGAAAAATGCATGGTTGCCTCTCAAGAAACGCCTAATGTAACGTCGCGACACGACGCATGTTACCATCATCATTTGAACTGGATCAAGGCCACCACGTGGATATCATCAATCTTTCCAAGGTAATGCTTCACTCGGTGCCCATTGACTCTAAAGATTTCACCATTTTTGTTTTTCAAATCGAGAGCACCAAACAGAGTTACATGCACCACTTCAAAAGGGCTGCTCCACTGTGACTTGAGCTTTCCCGGAAACATCCATAACCGAGAGTTGAATAGAAGAACCAAGTCACCCGGCTTGAATTCTTTGTTCCGGATATATTTGTCATGTAAGTACTTCATCTTGTCCTTATACAAGGACGAGCTGGAATAAGCATGGAATCGGAACTCATCAAGTTCATTTAGTTGCTCTAACCGGAACTCATCAAGTTCATCAAGGTTCAACTTTTTCAGCGCCCATATGGCCTTGTGCTCTAATCCAACCGGAAGATGGAATGCTTTCCCAAATACCAACCGGTACAGAGACATACCAATTAGAGTCTTATAAGTTGTATGATATGCCCATAAAGCATCGTCAAATTTCCTTGACCAATCAGTTCGGTTGGCATTGACAGTCTTGGATGATATGCTCTTGATCTCCCTGTTGGAGACCTCAACTTGTCCACTAGCCTATGGGAGATAAGGGGTTGACACCTTATGATTGACACCATACTTAGAAAGTAAAGTGTCGAAGGCTTTGTTGCAAAAATGAGAACCCCAATCACTAATGATATCCCTTGGGGTGCCGAACCTTGTGAAGATAATTTTTCTTTAAGAAAGCCACCACACTCTGTGCCTCATTGTTGGGCAAATCCACAGCTTCCACCCATTTGGAAACATAATCAATAGCAACCAGAATATAAGTGTTCCCACATGAACTCACAAATGGCCCCATAAAGTCGATGCCCCACACATCGAAAATATCAATCTCAAGAATAGTGGTGAGGGGCATTTCATTCTTCTTGGAAATTCCACCTGCTCTTTGGCACTCATCACAACGCCTAACAAGCTCGCTAGCATC
This sequence comes from Nicotiana otophora, assembly GCA_000715115.1. NCBI lineage: Eukaryota > Viridiplantae > Streptophyta > Magnoliopsida > Solanales > Solanaceae > Nicotiana > Nicotiana otophora. The sequence goes on along the minus strand of AWOL01S0004630.1, from coordinate 294,589 downwards.
TTTGTACAAGGTAGACCAATAGAATCCACGACTTAGGACTTTTGTAGCAGTTCTCGCCCCACCATGATGCCCACCATAGGGTGAGGAATGGAAAGCTTTAAGAATACTCAATTGCTCATCTTCTGGAACACATCTCCGGATAACACCATCATTGCAAATCTTGAAAAGATATGGCTCGTCCAAATAACAATCCAAGATGTCCCATTTGAGCTTCCTCCTTTGGTTAGAAGAGAGCTCACTCGGGACAATGCCGGTCATAAGAAAGTTAGCCATATTGGCGAACCATGGCATCCCATTCAAAGACACGGAGAGGAGTTGTTCATCCGAAAACAAATCATTAATCTCGAGGCCATTATGGGGCCTCCCCTCCTCTTCCAAGAGGGGCAAGTGGTCCGCCACTTCATTCTCACTTCCTTTTCGGTGTATGATTTCAAGGTCAAACTCTTGTAGAAGAAGACCCCATCTCATCAACCTATCCTTAGAGTCCTTTTTGGTCATCAAGTAACGAAGTGCCACATGATCGGTGTGCACAATCACTTTGGCACCCATGAGGTACGGCCTGAACTTTTCCATGGCGAAGACAATGGCTAATAATTCTTTCTCGATCATCGTATAGTTGACTTGGGAGTCGTTCATTATTTTGCTTTCATAATAAACCGGATGAAATATCTTGTTGATCATTTGCCCCAAAATCGCTCCTACCGCAACATTGCTAGCATCGCACATGAGCTCTAATGGTAAGCTCCAACTGGGTGCAGTAATGATGGGAGTGGTAGTCAATCTATATTTGAGAAGCTCAAAAGCTTTCATGCAATCATCATTGAACACAAATTTTGCATCTTTTTCCAACAACCTGCACAAGGGGTTCACCACTTTTGAGAAATCCTTGATGAACCTTCGATAAAACCCCGCGTGACCAAGAAAGCTCCTCACTCCCTTGACGGAAGTAGGAGGAGGGAGATTTGAAATCATTTCAATTTTGTCCACTTCAATACCGTTCTTTGAGATCTTATGGCCGAGGACAATTCCCTCCTCGACCATAAAGTGGCACTTTTCCCAATTAAGCACTAAGTTGGTCTCTTCACATCGGGCCAACACTTTGTCAAGATTATCCAAGCATTCTTCAAATGAATCCCCCACAACACTGAAATCATCCATGAACACTTCGAGGAAGTCCTCCACCATATCCGTAAATACTGCCATCATACACCGTTGAAAGGTAGCCGGTGCATTACACAAACCAAACGGTGTCTGTAAGAATGCAAATGTGCCATACGAACAGGTGAAGGTGGTTTTCTCTTGGTATTCACATGCAATGAGAATCTGTTTGTACCCGGAGTACCCATCCAAAAAGCAATAATAAGCACGTCCGGCAAGTCTATCCAATATTTGGTCAAGAAATGGCAATGGAAAATGGTCTTTGCAGGTCACTTTGTTCAGCTTTCTATGATCCATGCATACCCTCCAACCGGTAACAGTTCTGGTGGGGATCAACTCATTTTTCTCATTTGCGATCACAATTATACCCCCCTTTTTTGGGACACATTATACCAGCGAAGTCCAAGAACTATCTGAAATGGGGTACATAACCCCTTCATCTAGCCATTTGATTATCTCTTTCTTGATGACGTCATACATGGCCTCATTCAACCTCCGTTGATGTTTTACGGATGGTTTGGCATCTTCCTCAAGTATGATTTTGTGCATGCAAAATGCGGGACTTATACCCCGAATGTCAGCCAAAGTCCATCCTATTGCCTTCTTCCTTCTTTGAAGCATCACAAGGGTGGAATCTACCTGCACGTTAGTTAAGCACGAAGAAAGAATAACAGGTAATGTGGAAAAGGGGCCTAAGAACTCATACCTAAGGTGTGAAGGCAAGGGCTTCAACTCCAATGTTGGTAGCTCCTCGATTGAGAGCTTTGTTGGCAGAGTCTTCCGGTTCTCAAGGTCCAAGGAAAGTTTACGGGGTCTATATGTGTAGGATCTCATTCCTTGTAAAGCATTTGCACATTCTATCAAGCCTACCTTCTCATCATCCTCATGATTCAACAACACAGCTTCCAGAGGGTCTTCTACATTGATCATAGCACTCGTGTCATCAATAATCACCTCCATCACAAGATCCACAAAAAGCATACTTTGTTGCTATTAGGTTGCCTCATTGACTTGCACACGTGGAACACAACTTTTTCATCGCCCACCCGGAAGGTGAGCTCCCTAGCTTCCATATCAACCAATGCCTTCCCTGTTGCTAGGAAAGGTTTCCCCAATATGATTGGCACCTCATAGTCAACTTCGCAGTCAAGAATCACAAAATCTACGGGAAGAATGAACTTGTCGACCCGAACTAGAACATCATCAATAATCCCCAGCGGCCTCTTCATTGTCAGGTCCGCCATTTGCAACCTCATGTAAGTAGGTCTTGGTTGCCCAATACCCAATGTACTGAACACACAATATGGCATCAAATTAATGCTCGCTCCCAAATTACACAAGGCTTTGGCGAAATTGGCACTACCAATAATGCATGAAATTGTAAAGGCACCGAGATCTTCTAGCTTTGGAGCCATGGTATGCACAATGGAACTCACTTGATGTGTCATTTTTATCGTCTCACAATTCATTGACCTCTTCTTTGTTACCAAGTCTTTCATGAGCTTGGCATATCCCGGGATTTGTTCTAGAGCTTCAACCAAAGGCACATTGATGGACAAACTCTTCATCATATCAATGAATTTCTTAAATTGGTTTTCATTGTTTTGCTTTGAAAGCCTTTGAGGATACGGTGGAGGAGGCCTTGGCAAAGGGGCCTTGGCTTTGGGCACTACCGTTTCCGGTATGTCTATCACGTGTTCCCTAGACGGGTTCACATCATTTTGTGTCTCCTCCACGTTGTCATCAATTTCTATCCTCACTTCATCATTCACATTCTCATCATTGTCTTGGATCTCATCATCTTCTTTCACAACCAAATCATCATTCGCAATCTTTCTTGGATTGGGGGTACTTGTATCTCCACCTCTACCGCTTCTTGTGGTCACTGCCATAGCATGGCCTGTATTGTTACCACACTTCGGGTTTACTACCGTATCACGTGGTAGTGCCCCCTTTAGGGAGAGTATTCAATGCTTGAGAAATTTGACCCATTTGTACTTCCAAGTTGCGGATAGGAGTATTGTGGGAGGCTATTTGGGCATCGGAGTCAGCATTTCTTTCCATCATTTGCTTGAACATACTTTCTATCCTCCCCATTTCATTGTTTGAAGAACTTTGCCCTTGAGACGGATATGTAGGCGGGTTGTTGGGTTGTTGATACATCGAGGGCCTTTGAAAGCCCGACCCCTGATTGCCTTGGTTATTATTGCTCCAACCCCCTTGGTTTCCATTGCCATCCCAATTGTTATTATTGTTGCCACTCCAATTGCTATTATTGTTTCCTCCCCAGTTGCCTTGTTGATTACCCCAATTTTGGTTGTTGTTCCCCCAATCGTTCGGATTGGTGTTGTTGCCATTATTCCAATTCCATTGGTCTTGGTTGCCCTAATTTTGATTGTTTCCTTGTGATCTCCATTGTTAATTTGGAGCATTGCTTCATTAACCTTGGTAATTATTGGCATATAAAACTTCCTCACTTTGATCATCATAAGAATCGTCTTGATTGTAGCCACTACCACTCTGCTCAAATTGCTCTTGATTGCTTTGCACTTGTTAACCACGCTGTCTTCTCTTGTTGACCATTACATTCACTCCTTCTATGGCGTTTACTTGCTTTGCCCCTGAACCTGCTGAAGCTGAGCCTTTGCTAATTGGTTCATAGTAGTTGTCAATTCTTCTATGGCTTGTCCGTGATCATGAAGTTCCTTGTGAAGTTGGATGGCATTAGGGTCACCCTGAGGAACGTTTGCCCGACTTTGCCAAGCTGAGGAGGTGTCCGCCATCTCATCTAGAATTTCACATGCTTCTGAATATGGCATGTTCATAAAGTTAACCCCTGCCAGCTGATTCACCACACACTGGTTGGTTGTGTTGATACCCCTATAAAATGTTTGCTGGATCATTGCTTCAGTCATATCATTGTTGGGGCATTCTTTTATCATTATCCGGTACCGCTCCCAGATTTTATGTAAGGGTTCATTTGGCTCTTGTTTAAAGGCTAAGATCTCATCCCTCAATGTTGCCACATGACCAGGAGAAAAACACTTTGCTATGAACTTCTCAGTCAACTCATCCCACGTGGTGATGGAATGGTTGGGAAGCCTCTCAAGCCAATCCAAAGCCTTCCCTCTAAGTGAAAATGGGAAAAGCCTCAATCTCAAAGCGTCCTCAAATACATTCGTCTACTTGCTCCCCCAGCATATGTCTACAAAACTTTTGAGATGCTTATATGAGTTCTGATGTGGAGCTCCGGTGAAGAAACCTTTTTGCTCCAATAGAGTCAGCATGACATTAGTTATTTGAAAATTGCCCCCCCGAATCTGGGGCGGGACAATTGCACTTGCGTAGCCTTCATTGGGTAGCACCCGGTGTGCTGCCCTTGGAGGAGGTGGGGAAGAGTTTGGCACGTTGTCATGACGCGGGCGGCCTCTTCTTTGTACTTGAGGTTCTAGGTTGATCTCATCCACATCATTTTCATCTACCTCCTCCCCCTGAGGATTATGTCCGAGAGCTTCATTATGAGCCATTTGGTACCTAGAGCAATTGACACACAAAAATTAGAAAACGGAAGGAAAGAAAAACAAAACACACAAATAGTTAGATAGATAGCTAAAACCGTCTAACTCCCCGGCAATGGTGCCAAATATTGATCGGTGCCAAACCTACACCACTATTGAGTAGCGAGGATGGTCGATGCAGTTTTACCCAACAAGGTCGTGATCGATTTCCACAAGAAGTTAATTGATTTGCAATTAGGTATTTATCTAAATCTAGATGTGTGTGTTATTCATAATTGCACTTCCAAACATGATGGTGTTGATTCTACTTCTATTTCTATTTCTATTGTATGCTAAGATTAAAGCTAAGTATAATATTTTTAATGATAGCTTTCAAGTGTTTAAAAGGACTAGGGTAGTGACTTATGCCTAGGTGGATATCTAACGGGAATCAAGAATCTAGGGCGAGTTTGATTCGATTGGGGTTGTAATATAGCTATCACACCCAAGTACTCACTCTATACCTCTCGATAGTTTAAGTGATTTTGCCCAATTTGGCTTTCTCAAGTCCAAATGGGTATTCATGCAATACAAGTGATACTAGCTCAAGTCGGGTATTACTATATCTAGGTTTAACCCTTTTATTGGGGCGATCAATTTCTTGAGTTCACCCCAATTCCTTATTAGCCTAGTTTTCCTAAACTTAGTCTATCTTTCCCAAGAAGAGCCCTAAATCACAAAGGCATGAATCAGTGTTTGCAACAATTAATTCTACAATTACAGCATGAACTAGGCTAAATATCACTAACCCATAAATAATCAAACCCTAAAATTCAAGACCCATTAAATACCCACACTGGGGTTGGGTCACAACCCTAGATATGTGTCTAGCTACTCATAATAATAAAAGAAATCAAAGATAAAGAGAAGATATAATCCATAATATTAAATTAAAATATGAAAATCTAATGTTATAAGGTAAATCTTGTACAAAATTGCCCAAAAGGGAAAACCTAGCCGTCTCACGTACTCAACAAAAACATAACATTCCCTAAAATTGACAAAGAGATCTATTTATACTAAGCTAAAATTTTCGGACACAAATACCCCTGCGGAAGTTTCACGGCCGCGTAATTCTGACCGTGGCCGCACACTTGCTTTCGCGGCCACATAATTCTGATCGCGGTCTGCGTTTATTCACATCTGGACCTGGGTTGAACCTTGTTTCGTGGACCGCATAATTTCTACCGCATCCGCGTGAGAGACTTCCGTGGCCGCGTAACTTTCACGCGGACCGCCCTTCTCATTTTTGCTTGAATTGTGCACTCTCTGAACCTTATAGTGGTACGTATTCTCTCCTGTCACGCGGGTGACCCGGGTTCAATCCCCAGCATCGGCGCCAAAAATTGATCGGTGCCAAACCTACACCACTATTGAGTAGCGAGGATGTTTGATGCAGTTTTACCCAACAAGGTCGTGATCGATTTCCACAGAGAGTTAAATGATTTGAAATTTGGTATTTATCTAAATCTAGATGTGTGTGTTGTTCCTAATTGCACTTCCAAACATGATGGTGTTGATTCTACTTCTATTTCTATTTCTATTGTATGCTAAGATTAAAGCTAAGTATAATATTTTTAATGATAGCTTTCAAGTGTTTAAAAGGACTAGGGTAGTGACTTATGCCTAGGTGGATATCTAACGGGAATCAAGAATCTAGGGCGAGTTTGATTCGATTGGGGTTGTAATATAGCTATCACACCCAAGTACTCACTCTATACCTCTCGATAGTTTAAGTGATTTTGCCCAATTTGGCTTTCTCAAGTCCAAATGGGTATTCATGCAATACAAGTGATACTAGCTCAAGTCGGGTATTACTATATCTAGGTTTAACCCTTTTATTGGGGCGATCAATTTCTTGAGTTCACCCCAATTCCTTATTAGCCTAGTTTTCCTAAACTTAGTCCATCTTTCCCAAGAAGAGCCCTAAATCACAAAGGCATGAATCAGTGTTTGCAACCACTAATTCTACAATTATAGCATGAACTAGGCTAAATATCACTAACCCATAAATAATCAAACCCTAAAATTCAAGACCCATTAAATACCCACACTGGGGTTAGGTCACAACCCTAGATATGTGTCTAGCTACTCATAATAATAAACGAAATCAAAGATAAAGAGAAGATATAATCCATAATATTAAATTAAAAGATGAAAATCTAATGTTATAAGGTAAATCTTGTACAAAATTGCCCAAAAGGGAAAACCTAGCCGTCTCACGTACTCAACAAAAACATAACATTCCCTAAAATTGACAAAGAGATCTATTTATACTAAGCTGAAATTTTCGGACACAAATACCCCTGCAGAAGTTTCACGGCTGCGTAATTCTGACCGTGGCCGCACACTTGCTTTTGTGGCCGCGTAATTCTGATCGCGGTCTGCGTTTATTCACATCTGGACCTGGGTTGAACCTTGTTTCGTGGACCGCATAATTTCTACCGCATCCGCGTGAGAGACTTCCGTGGCCGCGTAACTTTCACGCGGACCGCCCTTCTCATTTTTGCTTGAATTGTGCACTCTCTGAACCTTATAGTGGTACGTATTCTCTCCTGTCACGCGGGTGACCCGGGTTCAATCCCCAGCATCGGCGCCAAAAATTGATCGGTGCCAAACCTACACCACTATTGAGTAGCGAGGATGTTCGATGCAGTATTACCCAACAAGGTCAGGATCAATTTCCACAGAGAGTTAAATGATTTGAAATTTGGTATTTATCTAAATCTAGATGTGTGTGTTGTTCCTAATTGCACTTCCAAACATGATGGTGTTGATTCTACTTCTATTTCTATTTCTATTGTATGCTAAGATTAAAGCTAAGTACAATATTTTTGATGATAGCTTTCAAGTGTTTAAAAGGACTAGGGTAGTGACTTCCGCCTAGGTGGATATCTAACGGGTATCAAGAATCTAGGGCGAGATTTATTTGATTGGAGTCATAATACATCTATCACACCCAAGTACTCACTCTATACCTCTCGGTAGTTTGAGTAATTTTGCCTAATTTGGCTTTCTCAAGTCCAAATAGGTATTCATGCAATACAAGTGATATTATCTCAAGTCGGGTATTACTATCTCTAGGTTTAACCCTTTTATTAGGGCTTTCAGTTTCTTGAATTCACTCCAATTCCTTGTTAGACTAATTTTCCTAGACTTAGTCCCCTCTTTCTCAAGAAGAGCCTAAGTCATAAATGCATGAATCCGTGTTTGCAACCACTAATTCTACAATTCTAGCATGAACTAGGCTAAATATCACTAACTCATATACAATCAAACCCTAAAATTCAAGACCCATTTAATACGCACAGTAGGGCTGGGTCACAACCCTAGCTATGGGTCTAGCTACTCATAATAATAGCAAAAATCAAAGATAAAGAGAAGATATAATCCATAATATTAAATTAAAAGATGAAAATCTAATGTTATAAGGTAAATCATGTACAAATATTCCCACAAGGGAAAACCTAGCTGTCTCATGTACTCAGCAAAAATATAACATTCCCTAAAATTGACAAAAGGATCTATTTATACTAAGCTGAAATTTTCGGACATAAATATCCCTATGGAAGTTTCGCGGCCGCGTAATTCTGACTGCGGCCGCACACTTGCTTTCGCGGCCGCGTAATACTGATTGCGGTCCGCATTTATTCACATTTGGACCTGGGTTAAACCTTGTTTCGCGGACCGCGTAATTTCCATCACGTCCACGTGAGAGACTTCCGCGGCCGCGTAACTTTGACACGGACCGCCCTTCGCATTTTTGCTGGAATTATGCACTCTCTGAACCTTATAGTGGTAAGTATTCCCGCCTGTCACGTGGATGACCCGGGTTTGATCCCCGTCAACGGCGCCAAATATTGATCCGTTCCAAACCTACACCACTATTAAGTAGCGAGGATGATCGATGCAGTTTTACCCAACAAGGCCGGGATCGCTTTCCACAAGGAGTTAACTGATTTGGAATTACGTATTTATCTAAGTCTACATGTGTGTGTTGTTCCTAATTGTACTTCCAAACATGATGGTGTTGATTCTACTTCTATTTCTATTTGTATTGTATGCTACGATTAAAGCTAAGTACAATATGTTTGATGATAGCTTTCATGTGTTTAAAAGGACTAGGGTAGTGACTTCCACCTAGATGGATATCTAACGGGTATTAAGAATCTAGGGCGAGATTTATTTGATTGGAGTCGTAATATAGCTATTACACCGAAGTACTCACTCTATACCTCTCGGTAGTTTGAGTGATTTTGCCTCATTTTGGCTTTCTCAAGTGCAAATGGGTATTCATGCAATACAAGTGATATTATCTCAAGTCGGGTATTACTATCTCTAGGTTTAACCCTTTTATTAGGGCTATCAGTTTCTTGAGTTCACTCCAATTCCTTGTTAGCTTAGTTTTCCTAGACTTAGTCCCTCTTTCTCAAGAAGAGCCTAACTCACAAAGGCATGAATCAGTGTTTGCAACCACTAATTCTACAATTCTAGCATGAACAAGGCTAAATATCACTAACCCATAAATAATCAAACCCTAAAATTCAAGAACCATTTAATACCCACAGTAGGGTTGGGTCACAACCCTAGCTATGGGTCTAGCAACTCATAATAATAGCAGAAATCAAAGATAAAGAGAAGATATAATCCGTAATATTAAATTAAAAGATGAAAATCTAATGTTATAAGGTAAATCTTGTACAAAATTGCCCACAAGGGAAAACCTAGCCGTCTCACGTACTCAGCAAAAACATAACATTCCCTAAAATTGACAAAAAGATGTATTTATACTAAGCTAAAGTTTCCGGATAGAAATACCCCTGCGGAAGTTTCGCGGCCGCGTAAATCTGACCGCGGCCACACACTTGCTTTCACGGCCGCGTAATTCTGATCGCGGTCCGCGTTTATTCACATTTGGACCTGGGTTGAACCTTGTTTCGCGTACCGCGTAATTTCCATCTCGTGCACGTGAGAGACTTTCGCGGCCGCGTAACTTTGACGCGGACCGCCCTTCTGATTTGTGCTTGAATTATGCACTCTCTGAACCTTATAGTGGTAATTATTCCCGCCTGTCACGTGGGTGACCCGGGTTTGATCCCCGGTAATGGCGCCAAAAATTGATCGGTGCCAAACCTACATTACTATTGAGTAGCGAGGATGGTCGATGCAGTTTTACCCAACAAGGTCGGGATCGATTTCCACAGGGAGTTAACTGATTTGGAATTAGGTATTTATCTAAATCTAGATGTGTGTGTTGTTCCTAATTGCACTTCCAAACATGATGGTGTTGATTCTACTTCTATTTCTATTTCTATTTCTATTGTATGCTAAGAGTAAAGCTAAGTAGAATATGTTTGATGATAGCTTTCATGTGTTTAAAACGACTATGGTGGTGAGTTCCACCTAGATGGATATCTAACGGGTATCAAGAATCTAGGGCGAGATGTATTTGATTGGGGTCGTAATATAGCTATCACACCCAAGTACTCACTCTATACCTCTCGGTAGTTTGAGTTATGTTGCCTAATTTTGGCTTTCTCAAGTCCATATGGGTATTCATGCAATACAAATGATATTAGCTCAAGCCGGGTATTACTATCTCTAGGTTTAACCCTTTTATTAGGGCTATCAGTTTCTTGAGTTCACTCCAATTCCTTGTTAGCCTAGTTTTCATAGACTTAGTCCCTCTTTCTCAAGAAGAGCCTAAGTCACAAAGGCATGAATCAGTGTTTGCAACCACTAATTCTACAATTCTAGCATGAACTAGGCTAAATATCACTAACCCATAAATGATCAAACCCTAGATTGCAAGACCCATTTAATACCCACACTAGAGTTGGGTCACAACCCTAGCTATGGGTCTAGCTACTCATAATTATAGCATAAATCAAAGATAAAGAGAAGATATAATCCATAATAATAAATTAAAAGATGAAAAACTAATGTTATAAGGTAAATCATGTACAAATTTTCCCACAAGGGAAAACCTAGCTGTCTCACGTACTCAGCAAAAAAATAACATTCCCTAAAATTGACAAAAAGATCTATATATACTAAGCTAAAATGTTCGGACAAAAGTACCCCTATGGAAGTTCCGCGGCCGCGTAATTCTCACCGCGGCCGCACACTTTCTTTCGCGGCCGTGTAATTCTTATCGCGGTCCGTATTTATTCATATTTGGACCTGGGTTGAACCTTGTTTCACGGACCGCGTAGTTTCCATCACATCCACGTGAGAGACTTCCGCGGCCGCGTAACTTTGACGCGGACCGCCCTTCTCACTTTTGCTTGAATTATGCACTCTCTGACGTTATAGTGGTAAGTATTCCCGCCTGTCACGTGGGTGACTCGGGTTTGATCCCCGACAACGGCGCCAAACATTGATCGGTTCCAAACCTACACCACTATTAAGTAGCGAGGATGGTCGATGTAGTTTTACCCAACAAGGTCGGGATCGCTTTTCACAAGGAGTTAACTGATTTGGAATTACGTATTTATCTAAATCTAGATGTGTGTATTGTTCCTAATTGCACTTCCAAACATGATGGTGTTGATTCTACTTCTATTTCTATTTCTATTGTATGCTAAGATTAAAGCTAAGTACAATTTGTTTGATGATAGCTTTTATGTGTTTAACAGGACTAGGGTAGTGATTTCCACTTAGATAGATATCTAACGGGTATCAAGAATCTAGGGCGAGATATATTTGATTGGAGTCGTAATATAGCTATCACACCCAAGTACTCACTCTATACCTCTCGGTAGTTTGAGTGATTTTGCCTAATTCTGGCTTTCTCAAGTCCAAATGGGTATTCATGCAATACAAGCGATATTAGCTCAAGTCGGGTATTACTATCTCTAGGTTTAACCCTTTTATTAAGGCTATCAGTTTCTTGAGTTCACTCCAATTCTTTGTTAGCCTAGTTTTCCTAGACTTAGTCCCTCTTTCTCAAGAAGAGCCTAAGTCACAAAGGCATGAATCAGTGTTTGCAACCACTAATTCTACAATTCTAGCATGAACTAGGCTAAATATCACTAACCCATAAATAATCAAACCCTAAAATTCAAGACCCATTTAATACCCACAGTAGGGTTGGGTCACAACCCTAGCTATGGGTCTAGCTACTGATAATAATAGCAGAAATCAAAGATAAAGAGAAGATATAATCCGTAATATTAAATTAAAAGATGAAAATCTAATGTTATAAGGTAAATCTTGTACAAAATTGCCCACAAGGGAAAACGTAGCCGTCTCCCGTACTCAGCAAAAAAATAACATTCCCTAAAATTGACAAAAAGATCTATTTATACTAAGCTGACATTTTCGGACAAAAATACCCCTGCGAAAGTTTCGCGGCCGCGTAATTCTGACCACGGCCGCATATTTGCTTTCACGACTGCGTAATTCTGATCGCGGTCTATGTTTATTCACATTTGGACCTGGGTTGAACCTTGTTTTGTGGACCGCGTAATTTCCATCCCGTCCACGTGAGAAACTTCCGCGGCCGCGTAACTTTGATGCGGACTGCCCTTCTTATTTTTGCTTGAATTATGCACTCTCTGAACCTTATAGTGGTAAGTATTCCCACCTGTCACATGGGTGACCCGGGTTTGATCGCCGACAACGACGCCAAAAATTGATTGGTGCCAAACCTATACCACTATTGAGTAGGGAGGATGGTCGATGCAGTTTTACCCAACAAGGTCGGGATCGATTTCCACAGGGAGTTAACTGATTTGGAATTAGGTATTTATCTAAATCTAGATGTGTGTTTGTTACTAATTGCACTTCTAAACATGATGGTGTTGATTCTACTTCTATTTCTATTTCTAATATATGCTAAGATTAAAGTTAAGTACAATATTTTTGATGATAGCTTTCAAGTGTTTAAAAGGACTATGGTAGTGACTTTCGCCTAGATGGATATTTAACGGGTATCAAGAATCTAGGGAGAGATTTATTTGATTGGAGTCATAATATAGCTATCACACCTAAGTACTCACTCTATACCTCTCGGTAGTTTGAATTATTTTGCCTAATTTGCTATTCTCAAGTCCAAATGGGTATTCATGCAATACAAGTGATATTAGCTCAAGTCGGGTATTACTATCTCTAGGTTTAACCCTTTTATTGGGGCTATCAGTTTCTTGAGTTCACCTTAATTCCTTGTTAGCCTAGTTTTTCTAAACTTAGTCCCTCTTTCTCAAGAAGAGCCTAAGTCACAAAGGCATGAATCAGTGTTTGCAACCACTAATTCTACAATTCTAGCATGAACTAGGCTAAATATCACTAAACCATAAATAATCAAACCCTAAAATTCAAGACCCATTAAATACCCACACTAGGGTTGGGTCACTACCCTAGCTATGGGTCTAGCTACTCATAATAATAGCAGAAATCAAAGATAAAGAAAAGCTATAATCCATAATATTACATTAAAAGATGAAAATCTAATGTTAGAAGGTAAATCTTGTACAAAATTGCCCAAAAGGGAAAACCTAGTCATCTCACGTACTCAGCAAAAACATAACATTCCCTAAAATTGACAAAAGATCTATTTATACTAAGCTGAAATTTCCGAACAAAAATACCTCTGCGGAAGTTTCCCGGCCACGTAATTCTGACTGCGACCGCACACTTGCTTTCGCGGCCGTGTAATTCTAATCGCGGTCCGCATTGCTTCACATCTGGACCTGGGTTGAACCTTGTTTCGCGTACCGTGTAATTTCCATCGCGTCCACGTGAGAGACTTCCGCGACCGCGTAACTTTGACGCGGACCGCCCTTCTCATTTTGCTTGAATTATGCACTCTCTGAACCTTTTAGTGGTAAGTATTCCTGCCTGTCATGAGGGTGATACGGGTTCGATCCCCGGCAATAGCACCAAAAATTGATCGGTGCCAAACCTACACCACTATTAAGTAGCAAGGATGGTCGATGCAGTTTTACCCAACAAGGTCAGGATCGATTTTCACAGGGAGTTAATGGATTTGTAATTAGGTATTTATCTAAATCTAGATGTGTGTGTTGTTCCTAATTGTACTTCCAAACATGATGGTGTTGATTCTACTTCTATTTCTTTTTCTATTTCTATTTCTATTGTATGCTAAGATTAAAGCTAAGTACAATATTTTTGATAATAGTTTTCAAGTGTTTAAAAGGACTAGGGTAGTGACTTCCGCCTAGATAGATATCTAACGGGTATCAAGAATCTAGGGCGAGATTGATTTGATTGGAGTCGTAATATAGATATCACACCCAAGTACTCACTCTATACCTCTCGGTAGTTTGAGTGATATTGCCTAATTTGGCTTTCTCAAGTCCAAATGGGTATTCATGCAATACAAGTGATATTAGCTCAAGCCGGGTATTACTATCTCTAGGTTTAACCCTTTTATTGGGGCTATCAATTTATTTAGTTCACCCCAATTCTTTGTTAGCCTAGTTTTCCTAAACTTTGTCCCTCTTTCTCAAGAAGAGCCTAAGTCACAAAGGCATGAATCAGTGTTTGCAACCACTAATTCTACAATTCTAGCATGAACTAGGCTAAATATGACTAACCCATAAACAATCAAACCCTAGAATTCAAGACCCATTAAATACCTACACTAGGGTTGGGTCACAACCCTAGCTATGGGTCTAGCTACTGATAATAATAGCAGAAATCAAAGATAAAGAGAAGATATAATCCATAATATTAAATTAAAAGATGAAAATCTAATGTTATAAGGTAAATCTTGTACAACATTTCCCAAAAGGGAAACCTAGCCGTCTCACGTACTCAGCAAAAACATAACATTCCCTAAAATTGACAAAAAGATCTATTTATACTAAGCTAAAATTTCTGGACAAAAATACCCCTGTTAAAGTTTCGCTATTATTGCATCTATATTCACATGTTCATATAATCGAGAGAGGCATAACTTGGGATGTGTTTGCATCATCTTGTTAGTTGAATTTATTGATTCTTCTTAGTAATCGAAAGAGGCTAGTTGAAATATTATACCTAGTTAGGAGGATAATCGAAAGAGGTTCTCCTAAAGACCAGTCCACTACGAATTCGTGCATATCTTCACCGAGCATAAATTAGTTTATATTGTGAGGTTAAGACTTAATCGAGAGAGGAGTTTCTACTAAATATTTGAATTAATAATTGAGTGAGTTCGATAGACTCACTTGAACTTTTGATGTGAATTAACGAGAGTTAAATCCCAGACAATTATTTTGCACCTATCCAATCAACTCCTATTTTCTCCTATTGATATCTTCTTTGCTTAATTGTGTTCAATTGTCATTAGACAATTAGATCTAGAATCTTAGTTAATTTTAGTTCTTAATCATATAATCTCAATTGTTGATCATCTTGGATAGCAATCTAGCTACAAGCTACGAAAATACTGTTTAACTCTAATTCCCGTGGATACGATAATTTTCTATACTATCTTTGACTAGCGAGCATATTTACTTGTGTGTTTTGGGCTCGTCAAGTTGGATCGGGTTGCGCGCCGCAACAGGTGAAATAAGGGTGGATTGATATGGTTAAATAATGGTTAATTATTATATTCACGATGATTATATGGTGGAATCGGGTTACGCGCCGCAACATATATTTGCTTACTTATTATTATTGATATTTATACTGTGGAATAAGGGATGATAGTGTTGCACGGTGGTATCGGGTTACGCCGCAATAGTTTATGTGTTTTCTATCCCTTATTGTATTGTGGTCACTTCGATACTTTCGTACGAGACACTAAGGATTGGTATTGCTGGTATTTACTGATTTTCTTTGAGGATTGAGTTATTTCCATGAGTTAACTGCCTTATTTTGTTTTCGTGTTTTCCTTTCTTGTCATTATTTTATACTGCATACAGGTTATAGTATGTGACCCGCTTTAGCCTTGTCACTACTTTGTTGAGGTTAGACTCTGCACTTACAGAGTACATGAGGTCGGTTGTACTCATACTACACTCTGCACTTCTTGTGCAGATTTTGGTGTCGGTCCCAGCGGCGGTCAGTAGATTGCTCGAGTTGACTATTAGTGTGTAGATTTGAGGTACAACTGCTCGGCGTTCGCAACCCTGAAGTCCCATTCTACTTTATCTTAGCTGTGTATTTTTTTTTTAGACATCTTTACTTTCATTCAGACCTTTATCTGTATTATTCTAGTAGCTCGCGCACCCGTGACGCCAGAGTCGGGGTTGTATAAGATATTTTAGTTTTTATGATTTTTCGCACTTTAGTTTAGATTATTTCAGCTTCTTTATTATTATTTAATCTGAACTATTAAAAATGGATAAACTATTCTAACGTTGGCTTGCCTAGCAAGTGAAAAGTTAGGCATCATCACAATCCCGATGGTGGGATTTCCAGGTCGTGACACTCTCCTTTTTACCATACATATTAAAAAATTACATCATTGTACGTAATAAACATAGGGTTTGCCTGCTAATAATTAAGGGGGTGATTCACTCACCACTTAGGTTCTCTCGAGCATGAACTCTTATAACATGTTTGGCCAAGTTGGAGAAATCAACTTATTTTGAGAAGTATTATTTTCAAAAGTGCTTTTGAAAAAAGTACTTTTGGAGATAAGCAGTTTATGTTTGGCTAATCACTCTGAAAAGACTTTTGAGCAATAATTTATGTTGGCCAAACTTTTCAGAAAGTGCTTTTAAGTATCAAATTACGAATAAGGACATGAATATGTTTACTTAATAGTTAATATTATAAGTAAATAAATAATCTTAAAAATTTATTATTACAGGCAATAATTAAATAATTTTATTTTATTTAAGTAAAATATGAAAATAAAATTTGAAAGTACTTAATTCTTTTAATATAAGTTAAATATATTAAACATTATTCAACAAATATCAAAGCATTCACCCTTAAAGTCACTATGTATTAGAAAACTATCTTAAAAATAATAAAAAATATTTATACATTAATATTCTAAGTATTAAGTTTAACGGTTATTTTGATATATACTATATTTTGTTAAGGTTATTTTTGGTAAGAAGAAACGTCAAAACTGCTTCTGCTTCTGCTTTTGGGAAGAAGCTACTTTTTTCTGCTTCTCAAAATATGTTTCTGCATCTTCCCAAAAGTACTTTATTTCTCAAAAAAAAGCTTGGTCAAGTACCTCAAGTTAGGAAAAAAAGTGTTTTTGAGAAAAAAAATACTTTTAATCTCTTGAGAAGCTCGGTCATACAAGCTATTAATTAGTTTGGGAAGCGAGATGCTTTCTTCTATATTTGTATTATTAACATTATGGTAAAGGAATGCGAAAAGACAAAAATTGTATGAGATTAAATAGGGGAACAAAGAGAAGAATAATTTGGCTTATGTTGATCGTGAAATCAAGAAACATTCATAGTTCAGTCTTTTGGAGTTAGTCTTGAATATGGAGTTTTTTAGTCTTGAAGTTTTAATCCCCCATTATAAACTCATCCGAATATATTTATATATTAAAAGAATAAAGTTTTTATTGTAGCTTTGACAAGTCATAAGCTATTAAATGTCACTTGTATATCTTAGGATATGTTTACTATGGATTATAATAATCTAGCACAAAGTATAAGAGAAGTTGATAAATATACCAACTTATCATGTGGGGCCCCTTTGAAAAAAAGTTTCATGAACTCAACAAACTATGTAAATAACATAAGAAATTAAGACGGGAAGATTTAGCTTTTATAAAGGAAAAATACGTAATTACCCATTAGGGTTGAACCAATTGCAGTAAAAGTTCTCCTTCGTAAGCAGATATCAGAAAAATTCTTTTCTTGGGGGATTAACTTTTTCATAATTTTTTTTGTTCTTTCTACCAATCTAACACACCAGATTAAAATTTGTGTTTTCTATTTTTGGATATTTAACGATGCAATTTCTAAAATAGAGAGATGGAAGAAATCGTGAATAGGAGGAGTTAGAGGAAGAAAGAGTGTTGCTCCTTAGTCAGAAACAAAGGAGTCGGTGGGAATTTCGGGCAAGTGAAACTTAAAAGAGAAGTTTGGAGGTCGAGAATTAGAGTAGAAAATTAGTAGGTAGTCGAGTGTGTGTCTTTCCCACACCAACAGTATTAGTAGTTACCCTTGTATTCGGTGATTGGTAATCTTTATTATTACATATTTTCTTATAATCTTGCTGTTGATACTGTTTGTTGTCTTATTATCTTGCTGTTACTGCTTATCAGAAACAACCTCTCTATCCTCGAAGTATGGGTAAGATCTGCGTACACACTATCCTTCCCATATCACATTCGTGAAATTATATTGAATTTGTTATTGTTGTTGTTGAAACACGAAAGAGAAGGTGTGCCACGGGACGAGGAAATAGAGAAATTGAGAGGAAGAGAGAAAAATTTATCATCTTTGTAGTTAAAATAATATTTGGGCAATTGGTGATTAGAGATAAATGATACTTCTAATATTGTTGAAGTTGTTTAGTTGGAGAAAAAGGAAAAAGGGGTAGGGAAGGGAGGTGATTAGCTGGAGAAGGAGGTTGGGGAAGAAGGAGGGGGGTGGTGGCTACTGAAATAATGATGGTGCTATGGCGGAAATATTTCGATAGAGGTTGTAGGAGAAGAAGAAACAAAAAAATAAAAGAAAAAGAAAATAAAAGGTGAAATTAAAAATAGTGAATAAAAAGAAAATAAAAAATAATATTTAAAAAATAACGCGGCATCACCTAGTTGGTGCGTATGTTTCATATATTTGTGTGAATTGATGCTCGTAAAAAAATGGGGTAATAATTTCACTTCAAATATGTATAAGGGATCATAGTAACCCTTACAAAGATAAAAGGTGCACCTGACAAATTGGTTCAATCTCAAAAGGATAATTATATATTATCCCTTTTAAAACTTGATGAGAAAAATATGTATTGAATAAGTGCCATGTGTTATATTTTTTTATTATCATATGTCAGTACTTGGTATATATAATTCTTTGACGAGTCGTTTGATTTGAATATGGCTTATGTCGGGATAAGTTATGTTGGGATAAATTATGTTGAAATTAGTTATGTTGGGATTAGTTATCCTGGTATTAATTTTTATCCACTGTTTGGTATGTTGTATTAAAAATAACAATTGCATAATTTCTAAGAAGAAGGTATAAGTTATCCCGGCACTAATTACCCCACTCTCTACAAGGTATAAGTTATCCCGATGCTAATTTTAATCCCGGGATAGCTTATACCGGATTTACTAACTAAACAAAGTATTAAAATGACATTAAATTTTTATATCAGTACTATACCTTCTTATACCTCATATCAAACGACCCCTGATTGTATAGTGTATTTATTTGATGTTTTGAAAACACCGATGAAAGAACTTCCCAATGATCTGTTATGAGAAGTTTATAAATTTTACTGCATTAAATGAGTGAAAACTCGATCATCAACAAAAAATTAAGAGGTAGTGCAAAAGGTTTTTTGTAATGACCCGGCCGGTCGTTTTGAGAGAATTAGCCCTGAACCCCTATTTAGTGCTTTATCTCTTTTATTTTTGTGGTTACGTAACTTGTCGGGAGTTTTGAGTTTTAATTTCAGAGTGAAATGGGATACATAGTCCTTAAATGAAAGTTTAAGTCGTAGGAATTGATCGTAATTCGAATTGTGTGAAGACGACCTCAGAATGGAGTTTTGACGGTTCCAATAGCTCCGTATTCGGATATTGATTTGGAGGTCCGTAGGTCATTTCGACGTTAATTGGCGAAAGTTGGAAATTGGATGATTTTTGGGAAGTTTGATCGGGAGTGGACTTTTTGATATCGGGGTCGGATTCCGATTTTGAAAGTTGAAGTAGGTCCGTAATGTCAAATATGACTTGTGTGCAAAATTTGAGGTCAATCGAACTTGTTTTGATAAGTTTCGGCATCAAAAGTAGAAGTTAGAAGTTCTAAAATTTATTAGGCTTGAATCGATGCGCAATTCGTGTTTTTAGCGTTGTTTGATATGATTTAGAGGCTCAACTAAATCCATATGATATTTTAGGACTTGTTGGTATATTCGGATGGGGTCCCGGGGGCTCTGGGTGTGATTCGGATTTGAATCCGGAATAACATTGGACTTGGTGCATTGCTGAAGCTTGCCAGTGTCTGGTGCAATCTCACCTGCGCACATTGGGCCGCAGGTGCGGCACCGCAAAAGCATCCCTCGAGCCATAGAAGCGGTTTGTGGCCTGCTCAGCTACAGAAGCGGACTCGCACATGCATTTGGGGAAGCGCAGAAGCGGAAAGGCTAGGAAGGCCTGGTGATCGCAGGAGCGGAGACCTTCCGCAAAAGTGGAAGCACAAAAGCGGAAGCGCAGGTGCGCTTAGGGTGCCGCAGAAGCGAGTTTTCATGGCCTAAGTGATGGCCGCACCTGCGATGGAAATTCCGCAGGTGCGGAGCCGTAGATGCGGCTAAGGCCTCGCAAAAGCGGAAGTGCTAGGCAGAATGGTTTAAAATCGAGGGCTTGCCATTTTCTTCATATTTTGAGATATATAGCTTGGATTGAGGCGAATATTTGAATGATTTTTAGAGAAAACATTTGGGTAAGGATTCTACACTCATTTTTGATTAATATCTATTAATCTATCATTAATTTTTTTATTTAATTAAGGATTTGGGTTGAGAAATTTGGAGAAACATGGTGAAAGTTCTTAGATTGAATATTTGGAATTTGAAAGGCGATTTGAGTCAGATTTAAGTAATCTTGTTATGGGTGAAATCGATATCGAATTGGTGTCCATATTTTGTGACTTTTATCCGATTTCAAGACCTGGGCCCAGGTCAACTTTTTGGGAAGAATTTTCAATTCTTTGCTAAAGTCGTAGAATTATTATTTAAATTAGTTTCTTATAGTTATAGTTATAGTATGTAATTGTTTTGGCTAGATTCGAGCCGATCGGAGTTGGAAAGTCGAGGGAAATGCATTCTTATTGATTGATTGAGCGAGATTTGAGGTAAGTAACTTGTCTAACCTTGTGTGGGGGAAACTTCCCTTAGGTTTTGGTACTGTTATGGTATTTGCAATACATGAAGGTCGTGTACGCGAGGCTACGAGTACGTACTCGGGTTAAATGCTAAAGATCCGGTTCTTGCTAAGTAGTTTCCTTTTTAATTCCTTAACTGAGTTACTCTAGCATGTGTAGTCATTATGTTCAGGTTAATATCGCATGTCTACGTGTCTTATCTCTTACTTGAAATTTGTGCAACATGCTTAATTGGATTACCTGCCTCCTTGATTTTGTATGTAGTCTTTAACTATAGGATTCCTTGCTGTAATTGCATTGTCCCATTGGTTAACAATTGCATATTTACTTTTGGGATTACGAGGCGGTACCACAGGAGCGCCCCTATTGTGTATTTATTTTTGGGACTACGAGGAGGTACCTCATGAGCACCCATGCTGTATATTTACTTTTGGGACTACGGGATGATATCTCGGGAGCACCCATGTTGTGTATTTACTTTTGGGACTACGAGGCGGTACCTCAGGAGCGCCTCTGTTGTGTATTTACTTTTGGGACTACGAGACAGTACCTCGGGAGCGCCCCTGTTGTGTATTTACTTTTGGGACTACGAGACAGTACCTCGGGAGCGCCCCTGTTGTGTATTTACTTTCGGGACTACTAGGCGATACCTCGGGAGTGCCCATGTTGTGCATTTACTTTCGGGACTACGAGGCGATACCTCGGGAGCACCCATGTTGTTTACCTCTAATTGCTGTGTTTTTATCTTTCTGTAATTTCTTATTGTTCACTTCCCACTCAGTTCATTTTATTACTATGTCTTCTGCCTTATTTCCTATTATTTTTCTAGTAGGGCCCTAACTTGACCTCGTCACTACTCTACTGAGGTTAGGCTTGGCATTTACTGGGTACCGTTGTGGTATACTCATACTACGCTTCTGCACAGGTCTTTGTGCAGATCCAGGTGCATCTTACCAACCCCAATATTAGTACGTTGTGTTGCCGTTTGGAGACTTTAAGGTACACCTGCGCGCGACCGCAGGTCTCGGAGTACCCTTCTATTCAATTCTTCTCTTATTTCTTTATATTTTGATAGACAGTGATGTATAAGATGATTCGGTACTATACTTTAAGTTTGTGACTTATATCTCACCAGGTTTTGGGATTTTATGTACTGCGTTTTGGTAGATTCCTTTTATGAAATTGTAGGGATGATCAAATTTTAATCTCTTATCTAATGTTTCCGCGTATTGTTTAGGCTTATCTAGTCTTAGAGACTAGGTATCGTCACGATATCCCAAGGAGAGAAATTAGGGTCGTAACAAGTTGGTATCAAAGTACTAGGTTTATAGGTGTTATGAGTCACAAGCAGATTTAATAGAGTCTTGCAGATCGGTACAGAGACATCTGTACTTATCTTCAGGAGGCTATGGAACTGTTAGGAAAAGATTCACTTCTTTGATTCCTTATCGTGCGAGAATTTGACTTCGGATTCTAAATTTCTGTTATTCTCTCACAGATAGTGATGATTCGTATAGCTGGATCAGATGACCAGACACTTGCGCCCCCTGTTAGAGCCGCGAGTGGTCGGTGCTGGGGTAGAGGTTGAGGATGTCCACGTGGTGCAGCCAGAGCACCGACACGAGCTGCTACAGAGGAGCCACCAGTAGCTCCAGTTGGAGGGAAGGCACCTGAGGTGCTTGTTACTACACCAGCCCTCCAAGAGACTCTCGCCCAGTTTCTGAGCATATTTAGCACCTTGGCTCAGGCAGGATTGATACCACTTGCTCCTGCCACATCTCATGCCGGAGGAGGAGCACACACTCCTTCTGCCCGTACCCCAGAGCAACGGGTCCAGTTCGACCAAGTTCCTGAGGTCATACCGATGTAGCCGGTAGCTCCAGTTCAGCTCGAGGTTAGGGCAACAGATTTTGAGGGGAGCAGCTCAGGCTCGAGAGGTACAAGAAGTACCACCCTCCTACTTTCAATGGCTTGGCGTTAGAGGATGCCCAGGAGTTTTTTGAGGAATGCGACCGTATCCTCCATACTATGGGTGTTGCAGAGTCTAGTGGGGTTTCTGTCACTACGTTCCCACTTAGAGGAGCGACATATCAGTGGTGGCGAGCATATGAGTTGGTTAGTCCAGCCAAGGCAGCTTCACTCACTTGGACTCAGTTCTCAGATATGTACTTGAGAGAGTATGTCCCCCAGAGTCTCAGAGATGCATGACGTGCAGAGTTTGAGCAGTTGTGACAGGGTTCCATGACTGTGTCAGAGTATGCGGTCCGGTTCACTGATTTGGCCAGGTATGCACCAGCCTTGGTTGCTACTGTTCTGGAGCGGGTTCATCGATTTATTGAGGAGCTCAGCCCCAGTATCAGATTTAGCATGGCACGAGAGTTGGAGTTGGAGATCGCATACCAGCAGGTAGTGGGGATTGCTAGAATATTGGAGGGTATGTCGACTCGGGAGAGGGAGGAGAGAGAGACCAAGAGGTCTCGAGAGTCTGGCACATATAGCGGTACTAGTGCCCCAGCTGCAACTCGTCAGGGTAGGGGCTACGTGGGTCGCGCTGTTCATTCAGCACTTCCAGACGCCAGCGGTGCTCTGGCCACTCATAGGCCCCAGACTCCCTATTATTCAAAGCTATTGTCTAGTACACCTCCTGCATGGGGTGCTTTCAGTGGTCAGTCCAGCCGATCAGGCCCGAGCCAGTCACAGCAGCCACGTCCTCCGAGAGCTTGTTTTGAGTGTGGTGACACTCGTCATGTGGTGAGAGATTGTCCCAGACTTAGGAGGGGTGCACCTCCACAGACCACTCAAGCACCGCGTGCTCTACCGGGTCGTCAGGCTATGGTTACAGCAGCAGCTACCACTCCACCTGCACAACTAGCTCGAGGTGGAGGTTAGACGGGTAGAGGTCGCCCTAGAGGGGGAGGCCATGTCAAATATTATGCCATTCCTGCTAGGACAGAGGCAGTTGCATCCGATTCTGTCATCACATGTATTGTTCCGGTCTGTTATAGAGATGCATCAGTCTTATTTGATTTAGGCTCCACTTATTCCTATGTGTAATCTTATTTTTCTACGTATTTGGGTGTATCCCATGATTCTCTGAGTTCTGCTATCTAT
The DNA here is from genome assembly GCA_000715115.1 of Nicotiana otophora. Taxonomy (NCBI): domain Eukaryota; kingdom Viridiplantae; phylum Streptophyta; class Magnoliopsida; order Solanales; family Solanaceae; genus Nicotiana; species Nicotiana otophora. The sequence goes on along the minus strand of AWOL01S0004630.1, from coordinate 270,777 downwards.
GTGTCTACATCCGTGGGTGATTCTATTGTTGTTGACCATGTGTATCAGTCGTGTTTGGTTGTTCTTAGTGGTTTTGAGACCAAAGTCGATTTATTATTGCTCAGTATGGTGGATTTTTATGTTATTTTAGGCATGGACTGGTTGTCGACCTATCACACTATCCTTTATTGTCACGCCAAGACGGTGACATTGGCTATGCCAGGTCTACCAAGGCTAGAGTGGAGAGGTACCTTAGATCATGTTCCTAGCATTGTTGTCTCATTTCTAAAGGCTCAATGGATGGTTGAGAAGGGGTGTGATGTATATCCGGAATATGTGAGAGATGTTAGTGTTGATACTCCTACCGTCGAGTCAGTTCCGGTAGTAAGGGATTATCCAGACATATTTTCGGTGGATCTTCTGGGAATGCCGCCCGGCATAGATATCGACTTTGGCATTGATTTGTTACCGGTCACTCAGTCCATTTCTATTCCACCTTATCGTATGTCCCAACAAAGTTGAAAGAATTAAAGGAACAGTTGCAAACGTTGCTCGATAAGGGCTTCATTCGGCCCAGTGTGTCGCCTTGGGGTGATCCTGTTTTGTTTGTAAAGAAGAAGGATGGTTCTATGCGAATCCCTATTGATTATCGCCAGTTGAACAAGGTTACAATGAAGAATAAGTATCCATTGCCATATATTGATGACCTATTTTATCAGCTTCAGGGTGCTAGAGTGTTCTCTAAAATCGATTTGCGTTTAGGCTATCATCAATTGAAGATTCGAGAGCCAGATATCCCGAAGACTGCTTTCAGGACTCGGTATGGTCATTACGAGTTCCTTGTGATGTCTTTTGGGCTGACCAACTCCCCAGCAACATTCATGCACTTGATGAATAGTGTATTGCAGCCCTATCTTGACTCCTTCATCATTGTATTTATTGACGATATTTTGGTGTACTCCCGGAGCCGGGACGATCATGAGCAGTACCTGAGGACCGTGCTTCAGACCTTGAGAGAAAATAAGTTGTATGCAAAATTTTCGAAGTGTGAGTTCTGGCTAGAATCAGTGGCATTCTTGGGTCATGTGGTATCGAGTGAGGGGATCAAGGTTGATCCAAAAAAGATTGCAGTAGTGCAGAGTTGTCCTAGACCATCCTCAGCTTCGAATATTCGGAGTTTTCTTGTCTTGGCGGGGTATTACCGTCGATTTATAGAGGGTTTATCGTCTATTGCAATACCTATGACTAGATTGGTCCTGAAGGGTGATCCGTTCAGGTGGACCGAGGAGTGTGAGGAGAGCTTTCAAAAGCTCAAGACTGCTTTGACTATATCCGAGTGTTGGTATTTCCTACTGGTTCGTGGTCCTATGCAGTGTATTGTGATGCATCGTGCATTGGTCTCGACGAGGTGTTGATGTAGGACGGTAGGGTGATTGCCTACGCGTCTAGAAAGCTGAAGGTGCATGAGAAGAACTATCATGTCCACGACCTCAAGTTAGCAACTATTGTTCATGCTTTGAAGATCTGGCTCACCATTTGTATGATGTCCATTGTGAGGTCTACACCGATCACCGGAGTCTACAACATCTGTTTAAATAGAAGGATCTTATCTTGCGGTAGCGGAGATGGTTGGAGCTGCTTAAGGATTATGACATCACCATTCTCTATCATTTCGGGAAGTCCAATGTGGTGGACGATTCCGTGAGTCACAAGGTAGAGAGTTTGGGTAGTTTAGCATATCTATCGGTAGCAGAGAGGCCTTTAGCGTTGGATGTTCAGGCCTTGGCCAACCAGTTTGTCAGATTGGATGTTTCCGAGCCGAGCATGGTTTTGGCTTGTGTGGTTTCTCAGTCTTCTATTTATGATCATATCAGAGAGCGTTAGTATGATGACCCCTCATATGCTTGTCCTTAAGGACACAGTTCAGCACGATGATGCCAAGGAAGTCACTATTGGAGATGACGGTGTATTACAGATACAGAGCAGGCTATGTCTGCCCAATATAGATAGTTTGCATGAGTTGATTCTCCAGGAGGCTCTCAGTTTGTGGTACTCCATTCATCCAGGTGTCGCGAAGATGTATCAGGACCTGAGGTAGCATTATTGGTGGAGTAGAGTGAATGACAAAGTGGAATATGTAGCTCGGTGCCTAAATTATCAGCAGGTGAAGTATGGGCATCAACGACTAGGTGGATTACTTCATAAGCTAGAGATTCCGGAGTGGAAATGGGAGCGGATCACTATGGATTTCATTGTTGGGCTCCAACGGACTTAGAGGAAGTTTGATGCAGTTTGGGTGATTGTGGAAAGATTGACCAAGTCCTCTCATTTCATTCCTGTGGTTTCTACTTACTCTTCGGAGAAGCTCGCTCATGTTTACATTCGCGAGATTGTCAGACTTCATGGCGTGCCGGTATCTATCATTTCTGATCGGGATACGCAGTTTATATCGCGGTTCTAGAGATCTGTACAACATGAGTTGGGTAATCGGGTGGAGTTGAGTACAACATTTCACCCTCAGATGGATGGACAGTCCGAGCGCACTATTCAGATCTTGGAGAATATGCTCTATGTGTGTGTGATGGATTTTGGGGGTGTTTGGGATAAGTTCTTGCCACTTGCAGAGTTTTCCTATAACAACAATTATCAGTCAAGCATTCAGATGGCACCGTTTGAGGCATTGTAAGGTAGGCAGTGCCGGTCTCTAGTAGGTTGGTTCGAGCCAGGCGAGGCTAGGATATTGGGTACAAACTTGGTGCGAGATGCTTTGGAAAAAGGTTAAACTGATTCAGGATTGACTTCGTACAGCCCAATCCAGGAAGAAGAGTTATGCGGATTGGAAGGTTAGCGACGTTGCATTCATAGTTGGGGAGCGGGTCTTGCTCCAGGTTTCTCCCATGAAGGGTGTTATAAGGTTTGGAAGGAAGGGCAAGTTGAGCCCTAGATATATCGGGCCTTTTGAGATTCTTGAGAGGGTTGGATAGGTGGCTTACAAACTTGCACTGCCACCTAGTCTCTCTGCAGTTCATGCAGTGTTCCATGTTTCCATGCTCCGGAAGTAACACGACGATCCGTCTCATGTGTTGGATTTCAGCTCAGTCCAGTTGGACAAGGATCTATCTTATGTCGAGGAGCTGGTGGTCATTTTTGACAGGCAGGTTCGAAAGTTGAGGTCGAAGAACATCGCTTCAGTGAAGGTTCAGTGGAGGTGTCATCCGGTCAAGGAGGTGACTTGCGATATCGAGCATGACATGCATATTCATTATCCTCATCTTTTCATCACTTCAGGTATGTCTCTATACTCGTTTGAGGATGAACGTTTGTTTTAGGAGGGGAAGGATGTAACGACCCGGCCGTTCATTTTGAGAATTAGCCCCGAACCCCTATTTATTTCTTCCTCTATTTCATTTTTATGGTTACATAACCTGTTGGGAGGTTTGGTTTTTGGTTTCGGAGTGAAATGAGACACATAGTCCTTAAACTGGAAGTTTAAGTCGTAGGAATTGACCGTAATTTGAATTGTGTGAAGACAACTTCGAAATGCAGGTTTGACGGTTTCAATAGCTCCGTATGGTGATTTTGGTCTTAGGAGAGTATTCGGATGTTGATTTGGAGGTCCTTAGGTCATTTCGGCGTTAATTGGCGAAAGTTAGAAATTGGATGATTTTTAGAAAGTTTGACCGGGTGTTGATACCCAATTTTGCAATCATGTTTTATGGATATCATGCATATTTACAAAATATCATTTTTTGTATTATTACCTAATTTACGGGGGTCATATAAGTATTTTTTATAATTTTAAAACTTTAAAATTAATTTTTCTTGCATTTAAATTACTTGAATATGTATTAATTATCATTTTAAAATTATTTTGTGATGATTTAATCATCCAAATTTATTATTTTCATCCATATATATGTTTCATAGTATTTTACCTCATTTTCATGTAATTATATTTGTACTTTTGAGCTATTTACACAACTTTGCAATAATAGCCTATATGTTGTGCATAATTACATTTTTATTACATTATTTGTGCCCAAATAATATTTTTATAATGTTAAATTATTATTTTCAAGCATCTTACTACATAAATAATATTTTTATTATTTGTTAATTACTTCATATAAATTATTTTTATACTTTTTGTGTATTTAAAAACTCTGGCCTAATTTTTGAGTTAATTTCGGTCTCAAAACCTAGCCCAATAACCCCAAGCCCTAACCAGACAACCCTTTTAATGAACCCGGCCGCAACCCATTTAAATGACTCTCCCCGTTTTCCTTTGATCCTGGCCGTTGATCTCAAATGATCAACGACCCATAATAAATCCTTACCTTTCCTTATGTCCCCTCACCCAAACCCTAATCCCGTTTCCCTACTTCAGCCGCCTCTGCCTCTCTATTCCTCTTGTCTCTCAAACCCAAATCCTAGCGATCGGAATCTTCGCACCCTTTCCCTCTGCATTGTTTCGTCGAACCAGCGATCGTCTTACCTTTTCTGAACTCTTACCACTCTGATATGGTAATACTAAGTGTCGTTCCATACATGGAAGGTGTATTTCATATAAATCGTGTCCAAATGGGCTCGACCTTGAAGATGTTGTGGGATTCCGACTAAGTACATCCAAAGGACATGGAATATCTCTCCGATTTGGGTACATTTCCATCGAGTCCGGCTTAATTAGGGTTTGCCTTACTCGTTTCCGTAATTCCGATTTGAAATCCGGTTGCATGTGGTCTTTTCCTTATTTTGTATGATTGATTTTCTTTTCCTTATTCTATATGACTGATTTTCTTTCCTTATTCGGTGTGATTGGTCTTCTTTTCATTTTTTGTTTACTTGTTATCATCACTATATAAACCCTCTCCCCTGATTCCCTTTGGACAAACCTTAATCACTAAAACATTACTACTATTCTCTTATTCTTGCTTGTCTTATACTACTCTGAGGCTCAATCTCTTGGCCGGTTGAAAGCCAAGGCCACCGAAATTCGATTATCGTACCTTTCTCAGTGTGAGCACTGCCCGTGGTTCATTCGAAACCCTTGGGAACTCTGACACACTGAGATTCCTGGGTTCTACTGTTCGTTTTGCTATTGACTTTGGAGTATTGCTGAAATTATTCTTCTTGTTTACTTGTTCACTAAATTGTAACTGGTAAGTACCTATGACCCTTACAATTTCATTCTCTTTTCATTTGAGTTCCTGCTCTGCATATTCATGTCTCTGAGGTTTTATTTTTATGACCTAACATGCTATTATATGCTCTGAATCTCTTCTTGAGGCTCTATACCTTCTAGTAATCTAACTTGCCTATTTGTTGCCTTGATTCTTGCTCTAATGCGTGTGCTCGAATGCTTATCACTATTGCTTGTTCCGAGTTTAGTTTATTGCCTTATTCTGTGCTCTTGTGATGAATCGAGTTTTGCCCAGAACCTGTTCTTATTCTTGTTGAGTCATTCATGTGCAACTTAATACTTTTCCAGAGTTAACTCCTGATCATGTTATTACCCCAAACATGCTTTCCCTGCTACTTGTAAACTACTGCATGTTCCCTGCCCTGTCCTGTATCTTTGTGATAAATCAATGTATGTGTTTTAGACCTTGTGGAGTCATTCCTTTCCAACCTGCGAAGTTCCCAAGGTTGTATTGATTAGCTAAGGCCTATTTTCCATTTAAGTTCTAATGTATGCTTTGACTTATGCAATCTGTGCTCTTCAGTATTGTTTTGAGACCTTAGGGTAAACCTCATGCCTGGCGTTTTCTCTTATGTGTGGCCAACTAGTACAAAGTTTGATGCTTGCATGTCCTGTTAATCTGAAATTGACATGTAGCCTGTTTACCATAAGTGCTCCTGGTATCGACTGATACTTAGCATGGTAAAGTTATCTTATATTTAATTAAGTATTTGCTCATGAATCTGTTCTGTTATGCAATTCTCACTCGGCTCTCATGTTAGACATTTTATTGTATCCCGCTTGTTATTGTCTATGACTCTGCCATGTTCTCATATTAAGTCTCTTAGCTAAAGTCCCCATGACTAATTCTAGATCATGCCTTAAGCTTGATTTCTGAAGCTTGGCATTGTATGTGTTCACCCTAAGTAAATATTCTTACGAGGTTTTCTAATGTTTGACTGTGCTCAGCGTGTCACTCCCATTATTTGATGAATAATGGCTCATGCATGAAATTATGTTGCCTTATGTGTAAAATCCCTTTGTTGAAGATTAAGCCATGTCGATTCTCCTAGTTCTCATGTGCTTTGCCTAATCAATCCTGTCACTCATGCTTTCTTAAATGCCATTGTGTTTGGATGACCTTTGCTAAGTGTCATCTAAGGTATCGCTTAAGGGCCGTTTAATTGATTTTCAAGTGTGGTTCACTAATTTGTTTAAGTGGTCAATCCGTAATTGTTGGGATTGGAATGAGTTCATGATGGACATACTATCGTTTTTGAAAGGCGTTTGGATCTGGGCCTGCTAATCATGTGAAAGAAAACATGTTGAAGACCCAGTCAGTACTGGGTTGTTTTTTTTATGGCATGTTTCCAGGCCTGCAGTTGTTCCTTTATGTAATGTTTGTGCTTGTACTCATTATCTGGGCCTGTAATAATATGTAATAACAAATAATGGGGGAGATTAATGAAAAGGGGCAGGGGTATCCTAATATTTGCATGAGAGGGTAGAAAACATGCCTATTAGGTCTCTGTGTAATATTTGCTATTTCATTCAGTATGCCTTGTTTGTTATTCCATTTGGTATGCTGCACACTAATAGAAATCATGCCTACAGGAATCCTGCACACCTCACTTGTACACTGTTCAAATACCTTAGTATAAGTATTTACCACACGCATTTCTATGTTACTACTTTACATTTAGACAACATGCCTATATGGTGTATATTATATGCTTTTTGTTAACCTAGATATCATGTCCATAGGACTTCCAATAATCAATTGATCAATTTCTTTTATTACTTTAGTGTACATCCCATCTAGATATCATGACTATAGGATTCTAATCCTTAATTGACTATTTCTGTTGTTTTCATTACACTACCCCGCCTAGATGATATATCTATAGGAATAAAGTGTTATAAAATCAAGCCTAATATTCAATAGTTAGAAATCGTGCCTATAGATGTTGTCACATGCATAAGAACTGTTTATGAGATCAACGTGTTAGTACTAGACTCTCACAGCTGTCTCACTGCCTAATTATGCAACCTTTAGAAACCACGCCTATCGGACATTAATGTATGCCTAAGGTGTGCACTTATAAAATCAGCATTAGTAATTTGGTAACTCGTATCGCTTTATTGCCTCATCAACAATTAAAAATCATGCCTATAGGACTTGCGATGTTTTAACCTGCTTATACGCTGCTTATATAATACTGGAATCCAGAATCACCTAGAAGCCATGCCTTAGGACTTTAAATTTTGATTCTGAAATTATATATTGCCTGAACTACCCGCATGCATTTGTTGCTTATGTGTGGTGGCTAACTTGGGCCTTTAATTGTCTTTACGTGATGTCCTATATGTTTTGAATGTTGCCTAGTTTTATAATTTTGAGAAACCTAAATTGAGTCTAGAACCGCCTAATAGTAGGTCCAAAGCCTCCTGGACCATAGGTATGGGACAGGTAGTGCACACATAGGGTACGATTTAGAATTGAATTAGAGAGCCTTTAAGTAATAGCCTCAACATAGTAATTGGGTAGTAGGAGATGTTAGTCTGTGCCCGCTGAATAATATGAGGAACCCCTACCTTAAGGGAGTTACGAAATATTATTTATGTTGCACGAGGTGATCCTTTAGGCTAAAAAACTTAGGACTCCCTTTCTTTATGTACTTGTTATTTATAAATAGTCATTTAACATAGATCGATGTAATTGTATCCTTGTAGTCATTAAGATTTGTACCTATTCTCATGTGTTATAATAAGACTCTTTGACTTCTGAATTTCCCTTTATTTACTTGATCACCTAGCCTAATTACATAATTCACATAGTTTAATGTCTGGTCGGGACAAATAATTGTGAACCTTGAAGAGTGCCTAACACCTTCTCTTTGAGGTAATTTGGGCCCTTACCCGATTGTTGGTGGCGTTGACTAGTCAACAGAGTTATTCGCAAATAGGTGCCCTAACGCACCTTAAAATTGTTAGGTGGTCACTCTTCTCTTTTAATACCTCCTTTAAAAGAGTTGTCACATGTCGAAACCCGCTTTCGCGAGAAAACGGGTCGCGACAACATGGCTACTCTGCTGGAGATATACATAGGATCTTACCATAACAAACTTGACTTATGTGCATTACTTTCCTTATTTGTTTTAAAATTCTATGACATGCACATCCCTTTCCCTATTCACTTTTATTTGTTTTAAACTGCTATGACATGCACATCCCTTCCCTTATTCACCTTTATCTAATTTAAATTGCTATCACATGCGCATCCATTCCCTTCTTCTCCTTTATTCGCTATGCCATGTGGGACCTCTCTCCATCTCCTTAATCTTGTCAAGACTACTATATTATGATTCTCCCATCCCTATTTCCCCACCTGCTTCATTACGTTCTCTCATATTTTCATGACCTAAACTGAATTCTTTTTTTTGTCTTTCCTTTCTTTTCTTTTCTTTTCTTCTCATGTTCGCCTTTACTATGTTATTTATTGCTTTTTCATACTTTTATCATGCAAATACTTGGCAATGTATTATTATTCTTTGCATATTGCATGCTCCACATCATACTCCATTCGTGCTTATTATCAACATAGCGGCGCTTGATGAGTGTCCGCACTTTCCTGAAAATCACACTTTTTTAAATCGAAAAGGCTTATTTGCGGCAGACTAGTCGATCAACGGTGCAGTCGACGGTCCTATGCCTTTCCCTCTCAAGTTGTCCACTTGGGAGTACCAGTCTAGACCCTTCTAGAAATTCCACTCCAATTTGAAATGTACATGCATTATGCTTAACCTAGTATGGGTTGAAGCGTTATTAACATAACAACCCGCTTAGATAAACCTTGTCCAAAGTCCAACGGGATTTCCATAATCCCAACGGACACTATCATGTTATGTGCATTACTTGGAGAAAATGTGCCAGCATGTTGATCATTATTGCGTAAGTAGTAGAATCTGGAGAGGGAAAGGGATAACTCTTATTTGTTTGCAGAAGATGAAGCACGAAATCCCCAGGTTCGGTATGGTCCAGAATATCCCGCCATTTCTACTTGACCGGTGGAAAGGTCTTGTGCCTTGTGACAAGAATAATGTGAGGAGAGTACTTGGTGACCTGCCATCTTTGCTGAATATTCAACCAAATCGAGAATTGATCGAGGCCGGTACCATATTCTGGGATGAGAAACGAGCTATTTTTCGGTTAGGAAATATAGAAATGACTCCACTCCTAGAAGAAATAAGGGGGTTCGCCAAGTTACTATGGGATAGTTCGGGACTGCTAGTACCAGAGAATCGCACTCCCCGTGAATTTTTGAAAATGTTGGGTTTTAAAAAGAATGATGAACTGCTCTCTTTGAAGAAATCATACATCCCCTTTGAGTTTCTTTACGAGCGTTATGGGCATAGCAAGTCATATCGCCTTCATCATGATGAATTAGCCATTAATTCTTTGGGATGGGTGCATTGCCGGGTTTATGTTTTCATTGTCTGCTTCCTGAAGTTGTTGATCTTTTCAATGAAAGGGGAAAAATTCATACTCGCTTAGCCATGGTCGCCAGGACCTTAATGGATGGTATCGAAGGACAAACTTATACTATCATCCCAATGATCTTAGCTGAGATATATCGTGCTCTAGATCGGTGCAAGTGTGGGTTTGGCCACTTTGAGGGTTGCAATCTATTTCTACAAGTCTAGCTGCTGGAACACTTTCAGAGGGGTGAGTATCTTCAATAGCTTCTCCGAAGGCCACTAAATGACTACATATCCAACCATCACCCAAAGAAAATGACGTTTATTCCAAACAAGTTTGCAAAGCCTGGAAATGCTGTAAGTTAGGTGCATTGTTTTAGTAATATGACAGACGAGCAAGTGCATTGGATGTTTGAATGGTTTCCTAGTAGTGAGTTCATCATCAGGTCAAGGGGAACTACTCATTTGGTACTGATCGGGCTGCGAGGTATCTACCCTTACACTCCTATAAGGGTAATGAGACAAGCAGGAAGAAAACAAGTCATACCTCGGGTTTCCATCATGGTCCAGTACAAGGCAGATTTCAAAGGAGATACCATCCCGTTCAAGTTCAAAGTGCAACATATGTGGAACCAAAAGTTCATTGTGGAAGGAGAAACTATTGAGCCAGGCAGATATGATGCCGGTCATATGTACTACTATCTATCATGGCTGGAAGACGACATAGCAGGGGATGTCAAACCAAGAGTCAACCTGAAGGATAGAATCATATATGAAGTGGCTGAGGCACAGGTGAAGTATAAGAGGCTACGCAAAAGGGTGTTCGAGTCCGAAGCTAAACATCTGGAGCAACATAAAGTGAACATGAAGGCAATAAGGGAATGGAAGGAGATTGCCACTAAGTCAACGGAAAGATTGGAATACCTGGAACAAGGATTGATGGAGCTAGAAGGGAAGATGAGAAAGATACTTTCGGATTGTCAAGACATGGACGGAGATGAATGAGGAAAGCTGGCAAAAGCTTAATTATTACTGGATATGCGCGATCTGCGAAACATGATTGATGAGATCAAGAGTACCAAGCATGGAGAAGGTCCTTCAGGGACCAAGTAGATTAGGAGATGATGTTCTTTACTGGCTTCTAGCTTAGATTAGATTTCGATGTAATAAGGATAAATGCCATTAGTAACTTTATTTTATTATTGTCGATTTAGTAAAAGATTGTTTTGGCTCATTTTCATATTAATGAAATGAAGAAAACGTTGGCACCAATTTTCTCCAAGTCTATGTGTCGCATAGGCCTACGTTAGGCATAACGAGGTCCCCAAATTAGAACGCAAATTATTGCATGACTTTGCGAAACATATTTAAATATTGCAAACACTCATTTATTTCACCTTATTGACTTGGTTACCTTTTGTTTTTCTTTCTTTCTAATTATTCCCATTCCTAAAGGTTGGTTCATGCATACTGGCATCATCACCATACCACACTAGATCCAGATGTCCTCCACTAGTAACCTGAAAGGCAAAAGCAAGGCAAAGGGAAAATGGATGATTTAAGTGGTATCAGGAAAGATAATGCTACTATGATAGAAAATGTTGAAACTTCAAATGGTAGAAGCACTCCGGGGTAGAATGAATTGGTCTTACATCTGGAGCAGAAAATCCTGGGACTATAGGGTGAGCTTGAGCAGGTCCAAAATATGGGAAACCTTTCCCTTACTCTCAATGTTCCCGACATCAACCAGCAAAACCCGACTACCTATAACCAAACACCATCACAAAATACACAAAACCAAAACCCACCACCCATGGCTCTAAATCCTCCCGCACCACACTAGTATCATAATCCCGCACCTCCCCAGAACCTTAACCCACCACCAGTGCAATCCCATTAACAATATCACCATCATCCAACTTAATACCTGCAAACCACTACATATCACACTCCCAAAAATGCACCACAACCTACTTCCGATCCCCAAAACTCGACCAATGATTACCCATATAACCAAGTTCCAGGGACCCATCAAAGCAATCCGATATATGTAGAAACCTTACCCCATATCCCACAACAAAGCCTATACATATCTGAATCGACTGAGAAAGACCTGCTCATTAGAAACATGGGGAGGAACTCAAGAAGCTCACAGGGAGAGTCCAGAGTGTTGAAGGTGGGAAAGGTTTTGAAGGTCTAAACTATGAGGACGTGTGCATTCAGCCGGATGTGGAACTGCCAGAGGGTTACCAACCTCCCAAGTTCAAAATGTTCGATGGCACTAGTGATCTAAAGGTGCATCTAATAACCTATTGCGACAAGCTTGTAGGAGTGGGCAAAAATGAACAAATTCGCATGAAATTGTTCATGCAAAGCCTTACACGAGATGCGATGTCTTGGTATATCAGTCAAAACCTAAAGAAGTGGGTTAATTAGGTAAGTATGGCATCAGATTTCATGGACAGATTTAGGTTCAACACGGAAAATGCGCCAGGCATTTTCTACATTCAAAACCTTAAGAAGAAGCCGATAGAAACCTTCCGCGAGTATGCTACTCATTGGAGATCAGAGGCCGTAAGGATAAGGCCAACACTTGAAGAAAAACAAATGAACAAGCTCTTTGTTAGAGCACAAGATCTGCAATATTATGAATGATTGATGGTCATCGAAAATCATAAGTTCTCAGACATCATCAAGTTAGGGGAAAGAATAGAAGAAGGAATCAAGAGTGGAATGGTAACTAGTTTCTAGGCGATGCAGGCCACGAATAAAGCTTTGCAATCAGGAGGTATTTCAAAGAAGAAAGAAGTAGGTGCCGTGATGGTAGCCCAAGGCCCTAAGTCTCCCCTCACATACCAAACACCTCTACCCACATATCAACTCTCACCCCTAAAATGCCAATACCCTGCTGCCACCTACCATACCTACAACACTCAACCTGCATATTACCTTTCACCTCCACCTGCTCACCAAAACTACCCAAATCCATGTCCACATTTCGACCTTAGACCTCCTAGACAATACACCCCAGTTGCTGAACCCATCGCCCAACTATATAAGAGACTGAATGCCACTGGTTATGTCACCCCTACTTCTGCTGTTATTATGGAAAAGCATTCCCAATGGGTCAACCCCAACAAAACATGTGCTTATCATTCAGGCATAAAGGGTCATACCATTAAGGAATGCCGTACGTTGAAAGACAAGATTCAAACGGTGATCGATACTAAGGTTATACAAGCAAAGGAAGCTGCACCGAACGTCCGCAACAACCCTCTCTCGGATCACAGAGGTAAGGGAGTAAATGTGATAGAAATTGATGAGGAGTGGGATCAGGAAGGGTCCATCGGACTCATTCGAGAGGGAGACACTCGTAGAACATCTCCGGTCACCCTCATGTCAGTTGTGGTATAAACCTAGGCGCAATTTGAAGTTGAGATAGTGTTGCGCCCCATTTTCTTGCGAAAGCGGGCTTTCAATGTTGTGACAACTCTTTTGAGTGGAAGGTAAAGTGTTAAAAGAGAAGAGTCAAAACCTAATGGTTTTTGAGGTGTGTTAGGGCACCTATTATGAAAATGACTTTGTTTGACTAGTCAGCATCACCAAAGATCGGGTAAGGGCTCAAATTACCTCAAAGAGAAAGTGTTAGGCACTCTTCGAGGTCCACAACTGTGGATCCCGGCCGAACTTAAGATTATATGAATTACAATTAGGCTAAGTGATAAAATAAACAAAGCGAATGTAGAAGTCAAAGAATTTCATTACAATATGATTAGTACAGATCTTAGTACGAATATAGGGATACAACTATTTGGATCTAATAACAACAT
>AWOL01S0004630.1:139715-257267 GCA_000715115.1 Nicotiana otophora | reverse complement strand
GGGGGGGGGGGGTCCTAAGTTTTTTATCCTAAAGGATCACCCCATGCAACATAAATAATACTTCGCAACTCCCTTGAGATAGGGAGTTACTCAAATTATTCAGCGGGCATAGACTATCATCTCCTGCTACCCGATTACTATGTTAAAGTTGTTTACCTGAAGCGCGCTAATTCAATTCTAAGTCGTGCTCTATGCGTGCACTACCCATCTCATTCCTATGGTCCAGGAGGTATTGGACCTTTACTAGGGCGGTTCTAGACCTTACTTAGGTGGCTCAGAAATGTCAAAACTAGGCGACATACAAAACATATATTGGACTTCAAATATGGGCAGTTCAAGGGCTCATGTTAGCCTCCATACTTAAGCGACAAATGCACGCAAAATAGGTTTTCATGTTAGGCCGTTTAAGAATTAAGAACCTTAAGCCCTATAGACATGTTTTGTATGTGACTATGCATTAAAACATACAAGCAGATTCAGAGGCTAGGCGCTGCTCATCTCCAAATAATTATACGATTGTTGCATGCTGATTTGAGATTGCAGATTCTCAGTTATTTAACCTATAGATGCTATGTCTATGTGATTTACGTACTATGTGACAATGGAATATATTGGAGGAAAGACCATAATTATTCATGCTTTTCGAGCAGCAAACAACATTTAGAAAATTAACACTTTTTGGCGAGTAGTAATACCCTATATGCAGGATCTCTAACAATTGGCGATTGGAACCAATTCTATTATTATACTTTAACCTTATAGGCATATTTTCTAGGTGAACAGTGAGATATAATAGCGAATTAAATGATTAAAAGCCTATGGGCATGATTTCTAGTAGATATACTGCAACGATTTAAATTGAAGGAACATTCAATGATATTTATTTCCTATGGGCAGGTTTTTCTAATAACATGTAGCAATAGGGATAATTGAAGCATTTGAACTCATGCTTTGCTAATAAACAAGTAGTGTGAGTGTGTGCGTCTCTTAATGCCATGATTTTTACAGTGCACATAGAGATTGAATGGCATATATAGCAGATGAATCATTGAATCCTATAGGCATATTTTCTACCCTTGCATGCAAACATTAGAATTTACCCATCCCTCATTTTTACTAACACCCCAATTGTTTATAACAAAGTTATTACATGCCCAATAATAAATATGATTACAAATATTATATAAATAATGACAGTAGGCCCACAACATGGCCAAAAGAAGTACCCAACACTACTGGGCCTGCAATAATTCTCCCGTGGTATGCCCAGATTTTCAACAAGGAACCATATTCATCAACACAACTCAGAATCCATAGAAGACCTCAAAGCCAAATCATACAACCATAGATCAACCATATTACCCAGGCACTAAATCACTTAAACCAACTAGCTTACATGTTCATTAGACAATAGGAAGAAGGAATTGAGTGGGGTAGTTCATGTCTTAGTAGTAAAGAAAGTGGCTAAATGACCCCAAACCCTAGTGTGTCAGAGTTCAAAAGAGTCTCAAATGGACTCCGAGCAGTGCTCATACTAGGGAGGTTAGTAGCAAGAGTCTTGGTGGCCTTGGCTTTCAGCCGACCAAGAATGATAGGTTCAGAATAGCGTAGGTAACAAATGAGAGAGAATGGACAACAGCTAAGGGACAGAAGTTGAGGAAATGCACTTATAACTTAAAGTAGACATAGCAAAGTTGAGCATAAAGAGCAGCTAATCAAGTAGGTCACGGGACTTAGAAGCAAGTTCAGCACTTAGCAAAGTATCACATAAGTAGCCACATATTGAAAGCGTTAGGGGAGAAATAAGTTTACAGAATTGACAAAAGGTATCATACACAAGTGTATAATACCAAACAAGTTTAAGTAAGGCACCGACTTAGAGATTTGAAGCCTAAAAGTCATAATTATGTCAAACATGGTATGGAAACACAAACTAAGATGGCCATTCTAAAGGTTTCAAACAATCATTAAGGTTATAAGACTAAGCAAAACAGAAACATGCTGCGAGGGAGTAGATCACATTTGATAGAAAAGGTCTTAGCACAGATTAGAACATATTACATATGCAAGACTATCATTACAAAGATTCAGAACAGATGAGGAAAGTAAACACATGTCAAATAGCAAATGTAAGCATTCAGGTATTGACACAGTAGACTAATTAACTAGAGAAAGTCCAACTTATGCCAGGGATTCATCCTAATATCATGAAACAAAACAGTTCAAACATGGTAGGGAAAACAAGTTGAGATAACTGGTCTAACACCTCAAGCAATCACTAAAGCAGTATAGGATCAAGTGAGCATGCTGAGTGAAACAATAACAGGGAAACAAGTCATAGTTAACAGTGAAGGTCTTAACACAGAATATCACAGGCATTCATTAAAGAAATTCAGGACAAAGCAGGTAAGCATATTCATGAACATTCAGGCCCCAATACACTAGCTAAACGAGCTTAGGAGGGTTCAGATTATCCAAGTTAGATATAGACAATCTCAGAACTAGCAGCATTAGGAGAAGTTAAATGCTAAAGAGATTTAAAACGAGTGTAAAACTAACAGAGTTGTGCATAAAGTAGCCCAAAAACACACTAAGCCATAGATTTCAGAAGCGAGAGCACATGCAAATAAGAGACACATAAAAATGAAATTGTAAATGTTAAGCGACTAACGAGTTAAACGGACAATAATAAAGAACAAAAATTCCACAAGAACCCAGAATCTCAATGTGTCAATGTTCCCAAGAGCTTCGAAAGAACCCCGGGCAATGCTCGCACCAAGAGAAAGTTTGAATAATAGAATCTCAGTGGCCTCGGCTTTCAGCCGGCCAAAACACAAAGTACATAATAAGAGAATGAGGTAATCAAAGAACAAAGCTCTAATTTTTAGTGAAAGTATATCTATTCAGCTCCCTCTCAAAGGGGAATGGGGAGGGGTTTATATAGTGACAGAAATCAAATAAGTAAACAAGGAAACACTATAAATCAAACATAAATAAGGAAGTAATAACATGCAGAATTAATAAAAATCAGATTAGGGAAAAAATAGGTAAACCCTAGTTGACAGAAATTGGAAATTGGCCGGAAATCTTGGCTAATCGGACCCATATAGCCTGGTCATGATGTATATGAACTAAATACTGTCTAGATTCAAGCGATTGAAGTTGCATGACCGGATTCTGAGAGATAGTACTTGCCATGTTTAGGCAAGTACTAGGTGATACCATAGTTTTATAGAAAATAACGAGATAACACACAAAAGGTAAGGAAATCATAGAGATAATCCATGGTTGAGACGGATTTAGAGAGATCTGTGGAGAGGAGAAGAGAGAATTGTAGGGCGGCGGGGTTAAAGAGAATGAGAGGATTAGGGTTGGGGTGGGTAATTAAAATAAGGGGAATAAATAAGGGTCGTTGATCTTAAAAGATCAACGGCTGGGGATTTAAAATGAACGGGGCGGGTTAATTAAAACGGGTATCGATCGGATCTTGTAAAGGGGTCGTTTGACTTTGGGCTGGGGTTACTGGGCTAAGGTGTTGGACCATTTGTTAGTTCGAATATTGGTTTAAAAATTGGGCCAGCCTTTTAAACACACATAATTTATCAAAAGAATTTATAAAAATAATTAGTAAATGAATAAAAATATGTTTATGTACTAAAATGATTTAAAATAATGATTTTGCATTATAAAAATATAAAAATACTATTTGTATATGAATATAGGCTATTATTACAAGATTGCGCAAATAGCTTTAAAATGCTAATGTAATTATATAAAAATAAAGAAGTGAAAATATTATGAGAAATATATGAGGATAAAAAATAGTAATTTTGGATGATTAAGTCATCATAAATAATTCAAAGGGATAATTACTAAATATTTATGTAATTTAAATGCAAGAAAATTAATTTTCAAGCTCTAAAAATAATGGAAAATTATAAAAAGTGTTTGTATAGATTTGTAAGCTAAATAATGATGCAAAAATAATATTTTGAAAGTATTATTTATTATTTGAAAGAATATGAGGGCAAAATTGGGTATCAACAGATAGCTACACCTTTCACTGTAATGGTAGGTCCCACGCCATATTACGAACCTGATGTCATCCCATGGGATTATTTTGTAAATGAAAGAAGAAAGGGAAAATCCAAAATAAAAGAAACAGACGCCGCGCAAGGTATGACTAGAACTGACAGAGTTTACATACCTGAGAATCTGGGAGGAACAAGCAAGGAAGCTGCACCTAAACCGCATGTTGTTGAGACCGGCACTAGCGATCTTTGGAGGAAGATACAAGCAAGAGAATACTCTGTTGTTGACCACCTGAACAAGACCCCTGCTCAGATATCCATGTTATCACTGTTGCAAAACTTAGACATGTACAAGAATGCTTTGATGAAGGTGTTAAGTAGAGCTTCTGTACCGACATCACTAGTGGAGAGATGGCTAACATGATCGGATAGGTATTAAAGAGTCACAAAATCACTTTCCATGAAGATGAGTTACCACCTGAAGGACTCAGTCACAACAGGGCGTTGCACATCACGATGCAATTTGATAACAAGTTCATTGCCAGGGTCCTGATAGATGGAGGTTCGAGCCTGAACATATGCCCACTGACCACTCTAAAACTATTAGGTAAAGGCCTGTACGAGATACGAATGGGAAGCATAATGTGAAGGCATTTGACGGATCTTAGAGAGCCACTATCAGGGAAATCAACCTTGATCTACAGATGGGTCCGACTTGGTTTGATGTTGAGTTCCAAGTGCTAGATATGTCTGCTACTTACAACTTATTGTTGGCACAACCATGGATACATGAAGCTAGGGCAGTGGCTTCTACTCTGCACCAGGCTGTGAAGTTTGAGTGGAATCATCTGGAGGTGATCATTCATGGAGACGAAAGCAACCCTATCTACACCAACCAGACCATTCCAGTCATCGCAAACAGGTGGAAGTTGGGTGGGGAAACATATCACCGCATTGAGCGGGTGAACACAATTGAAAAGGATCGATGGTGGAGCAAGAATATATAAAGCATATTGTTGTGGACGAGATATGAACCACGCAAGGGTCTGGGAAAAAAGCTTCAGGGGATCACTAAACATGTACAACCACAGTACCATGGAACGATCTTCGAACTCGGATATGAATACACTGTGCAAGAGCATCAGGATTGGATACTGCCATGGCGCGCCCCTTATTACCCGCTGGAGCAACCCGTACCACCGCTGTACCAGACATTCCGTCAAGCCGACATGATGTGGGGAACCGAAGAAGATGAGGTTTTGGCCGGTATGAGGAAGCTTCTTCTAGATAAAGAAGACATGGACTGCAGTGCAATTGTTGATGAGGAGGATATTACAATTCAAACAATGGAAGAAGGAGCTATTCTCAAGAATTGGACCGCTGCACCATCCCGGACTCGGCGAGTTCCTAGGTAGCCTGGCAAATTAGCATGACTCATTTTCAAATTGTTTTGAGCATTTAAGACATTTCCAGTAGTTTGTTTTGAAATAAGTACTCGAGCTATCGAGTCGTATTTGTTGACATTTCAAGGTTTTATTAATACATTACTGCTTTTCATATTTATTATTATTTTTTACATTCTTTTTAGCATAATTATTACATATCCCGATAAACCTACGACTGTGACATGTAATGAGACAATGCAATATAAGGACAGTGATTCGGAAGATCTGGAGGATGATATAATACCTGAGGAAATCGTCAAAGAAGTAGAGAATTTTGAAAACAAACCAAAGTCTAATTTGGAGGAAACTAAGGCCATTAACTTAGGGGATTCTGAAATAGTCAAGGAAACTCGCATAAGCATCCATCTATCACCGACAAAAAAGGAAGTGTATATCAGGTTTCTAAAGGATTATGAGGACATCTTTACATGGTCCTACGATGATATGACTGGTTTAAGCACATCCATAGTAGCTCACAAGCTACCCACCAATCCCATGTGTCCACCGGTAAAGCAGAAGCTCAGAACGTTCAAGCCGGATATGAGTTTGAAGATAAAAGAGGAGGTCACCAAGCAAATCAAAGCTAAGGTTCTCCGAGTGGTCGAATACCAGACCTGGTTAACCAACATTGTGCCAGTTCCAAAGAAAAATGGGAAAGTTAGAGTATGTGTCGATTATCGAGATCTGAATAGAGCGAGTCCTAAGGATGATTTCCCGCTACCTAACACACACATACTGATCGACAACTGCACCAAACATGAACTCCAATCCTTTGTCGACTGTTTCGCAGGATACCATCAGAATTGGATGGATGAAGAGGACGCCGAAAAAACTGCCTTTATCACACCTTGAGGAATATATTGTTACAAAATAATGCCGTTTGATTTGAAGAATGTTGGGGCCACCTATATGAGGGCCATGACTATCTTCCACAATATGATACACAGGGAAATAGAAGTGTACGTGGAGGACGTTATCATCAAATCTAAAAGGAGTTCGGATCACATAGCAGACTTGAAGAAATTTTTCGACCGGCTTCGAAAATACAATTTGAAGTTAAATCCTTCAAAATGTGCCTTTGGAGTCTCTCCTGGAAAGTTGTTAGGTTTCATCGTCAGTCGCCGAGGTATTGAGTTAGACCCATCAAAAATCAAAGCTATCCATGATTTGCTGTCGCCAAAGAATAAGAAAGATGTGATGAGTTTTCTATGGCACCTCAATTATATCAGCCATTTTATAGCATAATCAATGGTGATATGTGAGATAATATTCAAAATGCTAAGGAAAGATGCTGCAACAAGCTGGACTGAAGAATGCCAGAAAGCCTTCGACAAAATCAAGCAGTATTTATGTAAACCGCCCGTGTTGGTCCCACCAGCACCAGGAAAACCCATGTTGCTTTATCTGTCTGTGTTGGACGGGGCCTTTGGTTGCGTTCTAGGACAACATGATGAAACTGGAAGGAAGAAGCAGGCGATATATTATTTTAGTAAGAAGTTCACACCTTACGAATCCCGGTACTCTTTGTTGGAACGCACCAGCTGTGCTTTGACATGGACAACCCAGAAATTAAGACATTATTTCTGTGCGTACACTACATATCTTATATCAAGGATGGATCCGCTAAAATACATTTTTCAGAAACCCATGCCTATGGGTAAGTTTGCAAAGTGGCAGATATTGCCACGTGAGTCCGACATCGTCTATGTTACTCAGAAGGCAGTCAAAGGGAAAGCATTGGCGGATCACTTGGCAGAAAATCCCGTAGATGGAGAATACAAACCACTTAAAACGTATTTTCCCGACGAGGATGTATCATTTGTAGGAGAAGATATTACCGAGGCATACGATGGTTGGAGGATGTTCTTTGACGGAGCAGTAAACTTCAAAGGAGTGAGTATCAGGGCTATCTTAGTATCAAAACTCGGTCAACACTACCCGGTATCCACAGACCTCAGGTTCCCGTGCACCAACCAATATGGCAGAATATGAGGCGTGTATCTTGGGACTCAGGTTGGCCATCGACATGAACGTTCAGGAGTTGCTGGTGATCGGAGATTCTGATTTATTGGTACACCAGGTACTAGGAGAATGGGCTACTAAGAATACCAAAATATTGCCATACTTACATTGTGTACAAGTGCTAATCAAGAGGTTCACGAAGATAGAATTCAAACATGTTCCAAGGATTCAGAATGAGTTCGCATATGCGTTAGCCACTTTGTCTTCCATGATACAACACCCAGACAAGGATTTCATTGATCTTATCCCAATAGGAATTCATAAGAAGCCAGCTTATTGTGCACATATTGAAGAAGAGATTGACGCAAATCCGTGGTTCCACGACATCAAGGAGTACTTGGAAAATGGAGAATATCCAGAACACGCTACATACACTTAGAAGCGCACGCTTCAACGATTGGCCAACCACTTCTTTCAAAGAGGAGGAATTCTATATAAAAGAACTCCTGACCTGGGATTACTGCGATGTGTTGATGCCAAGGAGGCATCTAGATTGCTCGAGGAAATACATGACGGAACTTGCAGACCTCATATAAATGGTTTCGTTTTGGCCAAGAAGATATTAAGAGCAGGGTATTTCTTGATGACTATGGAAACATACTACATCAAATATGTTCAAAGGTGTCACCAATGCCAGATACATGCTGATATGATACGAGTGTCGCCCAACGAACTCAATGCAATGAGTTCGCCCCAGCCTTTCTCTACTTGGAGCATAGATGTCATCGGACCAATCGAACTCGCTGCTTCAAACGGACATAGGTTCATTACAGTGGCTATAGACTACTTCAACAAATAGGTTGAAGTCGCATCCTATAAGGCTGTAACTAAGAAGGTCGTAGCATATTTTGTTCAGGACTGCATTGTTTATCGATTTGGGGTACCTAAATCAATCATTACTGACAATGCCGCCAATCTCAACAGTGACTTGGTGAAAGCTATGTGTGAAACATTCAAGATCAAGCATCGAAACTCTACAGCATACAAACTACAAAGGAATGGAGTCGTAGAGGTCGCGAACAAGAACATCAAGAAGATATTAAGGAAAATGGTGGACAACTACAAGCAATGGCACAAAAAGCTACCCTTTGCTTTACTCGGGTATCGAACCACAGTCTGTACATCAACTAGGACAACTCCCTATCTACTGGTTTACGGTACTGAAGCCGTTATTCATGCCGAAGTGGAGATCCCTTCCTTAAGAATCATACAGGAAGCCGAGATCAGTGACACAAAATCGGTACGAAACCTATATGAATAACTAGCTCTCATTGATGGAAAAAGAATGAACACAATATGTCACGATGAACTCTACCAGAATAGAATGGAAAGAGCTTTCAACAAAAAAGGTTAGGTTAAGGTAATTCACACCGGGGTAATTGGTACTAAAACGAATCTTCCCACATCAGGATGAAGCAAAAAGGAAATTCTCACCCAATTGGCAAGGCCCTTACATGGTGCACCGAGCATTAACAGGAGGAGCACTTATACTTGCAGAAATGGATGGGGAGATCTGGCCAAAACCCATCGATTCGAATGCAGTCAAGAGATACTATGTTTAAGATTATGTTTGCACTTTCTATTTGATGTAACCGAACTACGCTTGACCTGATTCCTGTTTTAGAGGGGATAAGTAGGCTGCCCTGTGGGTTCGGTCACATCATAATAAAATCTTCATTCTCCCTATGGTAAAACACCGGGGCAAGAACTTGCGTTTGCCCGATCGCATCATGTTTAGAATCGCCAAGGAATGTATCACTAGAAGCATGCATTTAAACTGGGGCAGAAGTTTGAAGAGGATCCTCAAAATTCTGAGTGAAGGAGGTTGCAATGTCTCAAAAGCGTGGCACAGTCACCAATTCGACAAAATTACATGCTCTCATGCATTATCACATATTCAAACAACTACACTTTTATATAAATGATTTATCACAAATGCATGTTTTTTCGAAAATTTCATTCTTTCTATAGTAGCCAGATGTTACCCGGGGTGACTCAAATAGGACTTCAAGACATGAGCAAAGGCACAACGATGAATCGAGAGAACGAACCAACCTTCCCCCCTCCGAACTCATAATTTTCCTTTAGATACAGGCACAATGGATATAACAAAAATGTCCACAAATATACACACACAACAAGATTACTGTCTTCGCACCAACAGAAGTCGCCAAACGCAAATGCGCCAAGCTAAGAAATACTTTGCCATCTCGCATTTAATCATTGCTTTTCTTGCATAGGGCTAAGCACTGCCCTCATCATCACATAAGGCTAAATGTTGCCTTTCCTTGCATGAGACTAAACATTGTCTCTACTTATTGCATGAGATCAAACACTGTCTCTATTCCTTGCATGAGACTAAACATTGTCGCTACTCCTTGCATAGGGCTAAACATTGCCCTCACCATGGCATGTGGCTAAACACTGCCTCCATTATTGCATAAGGCTAAGCACTACCTTTCCTTGCATAATACTAAGCACTATCTCCATCCCTCACATTAGGCTAGACACTGCCTCCATACTGCATAAGGCTAAGCACTCCCTTCCCTTGCATGAGACTAAGCACTATCTCCATCCCTCGCATGAGGCTAAGCACTGCCTCCATACTGCATTAGGCTAAGCACTGCCTTTCCTTACATGAGACTAAGCACTGTCTCCATCCCTCGCATGAGGCTAATCACTGCCTCCATACTGCATAAGGCTAAGCACCGCCTTTCCTTGCATGAAACTAAGCACTATCTCCATACTGTATCGAGCTAAGCACTACCCTCATCTCGCACAAAACTAAGCCTTGTCTTATCTCGTTCTCGCATGTGATGAAGTATTACCTATTTCCTCTATCAAACGATCAATATCATCACACCTTTGCATTTCATGGGCTGAAACATCGCTACATTGTCCGAAAGCATCATAGTCTGAGGGCATCATCCTCATAGCCCGAAGACATCATGCCATGGCCGGAGGATCTCTCAAAATTGCGGATCATTATTCAAAGGCATCATAGTCCAGAGGCACTATCCTCATGGCTCGAAGATACCATTTCATGGCCTGCGAATCCCTTATCATACACTTCATGGCCCAGGACATTATGGTCTAAGGACATCATCCTCATCGTCCAAAGACAAATCTCATAGCCCGAAGGGAATTTGCATCATCTTTAAATTTGTACAATAATCCATATATATTTGCTTGCATCGTGTTTTAAGTTTTGCAGGTAACTCAGGAGGTAACCATTCTACAAACAGTAGCAACTCTCACTCCGGTTTCCATTCACGACATTCACATCCTTTGATGGCCTCAAACGTAACCGATGATCAGCAATTGATTACCCTTTGTTCTATAACCGTTTAAATACTTGCCTTATACATTCGTAATGTTCAAATTCACATTCGTAGATCCACCTAAATTTATCCGTTACTCACAATACCATCACATCCAAAAGATCCTTTTCGAAACACACGGCCAACCTTATAATAACGCCACTGGTTTCGTTCGCCGTTGGATCCAGAACTACACACGGCCTGATTCCCATAACACCAAAGATATGTAGGCAACTCAAAAACCATGGTTTGACCCCCAGTTTTTCAAAACGCATCGTCCCCACTCATTTCAGACAATATTGGTCATCATATTCTTTACCTGACAACTCTTTTTATCATTTTCGGGTAAAGAGGGGCAACTGTTGTTACCCAATTTTCCCCTCATATTTTATGGATATCATGAATATTTTCAAAATATCATTTTTTGTATTATTACCTAATTTACAGGGGTCACATAAGTATTTTCTATAAAATATTTCTTGCATTTAAATTACTTGAATATGTATTAATTATCCTTTTAAATTATTTTAAGATGACTTAATCATCCAAATTTATTATTTGCATCCACATATATGTTTCATAATATTTTACCTTATTTTCATATATTTATATTTGTATTTTTGAGCTATTTACACAATTTTATAATAATAGCCTATATGTTGTGCATAATTATATTTTTATTACATTACTGTGCCCAAATAGCATTTTTATATTTTTATAATATTAAATTATTATTTTCAAGCATCTTATTACATAAATAATATTTTTATTATTTGTTAATTACTTCATATAAATTATTTTTATAATTTTCATGTATTTAAAAACTCTGGCCCAATTTTTGAGTTAATTTCGGACCTAAAACCTAGACTAATAACCCCAAGCCCAAACCAGAAAACCCTTTTAATGAATCTAGTCGTGACCCGTTTAAACGACCCACCCCATTTCCCTTTGATCCTGGTCGTTGATCTCAAATAGTCAACGACCCATAATAAATCCTCACCTTTTCTTATATCCCCTCACCCAAACCCTAATCCCATTTCCCCACTTCAGCCGCCTCTGCCTCTCTATTCCTCTCGTCTCTTAAACCTAAACCCTAGCGACTGAAATCTTCGCACTGTTTTCCCTCTGTAGTTTTTCCTCGAACCAGAGATCTTCTTACCTTTTCTGAACGCTTAACACTCTGATATAGTAATACTAAGTGTCGTTCCTTATTTTGTATGATTGATTTTCTTTTTCTTATTCTATATGACTGATTTTCTCTCCTTATTCTGCGTGATTGGTCTTCTTTCCATTGTTTGTTTACTTGTTATCACCACTATATAAACCCCCTCCCCTGATTCCCTTTCGACAGACCTTAATCACTAAAAATTACTACTATTCGCTTATTAACGCTTGTCTTAAACTACTTTGAGGCTCAATCTCTTGGCTGGCTGAAAGCCAATGCCACCGGAATTCGATTATCGGACCTTTCTCAGTGTGAGCACTTCCCGGGGTTCATTTAAAATCCTTGGGAACTCTGACGCACTGAGATTCCTGGGTTCTACTGTTCGTTTTGCTATTTACTTTGGAGTATTGCTGAAATTATTCTTCTTGTTTACTTGTTCACTAATCTGTAACTGGTAAGTACCTATGACCCTTGAAATTTTATGACCCAACATGCTATTATATTCTCTGAAGCTCTTCTTGAGGCTTTATACCTTCTAGTAATCGAACTTGCCTATTTGTTGCCTTGATTCTGTTTCCTTAAACCTATTTGCTCTAATGTGTGTTCTCAAATGCTTATCACCGTTGCTTGTTCTGAGTTCAGTTTATTGCCTTGTTTTGTGCTCTTGTGATGAGTCGAGTTATGCCCAGAACCTGTTCTAATTCTTGTTGAGTTATTCATCTACAACTTAATACATTTCTAGAGTTAACTCCTGATCGTGTTATTAGCCCAAACATACTTTCCCTGCTACTTGTAAACTACTGCATATTCCCTGCCTTGTCTGATATCTTTGTGATAAATCAATGCATGTGTTTCAGACCTTGTGGAGTCATTTTTATCCAACGTGCTAAGTTCCTAAGGTTGTACTAATTAGCTAAGGCCTATTTTCCATTTAAGTTCTAATGTATGCTTTGACTTATGCAATCTTGTGCTCTTCAGTGTTGTTTTGAGACCTTAGGGTAAACCTCATGCCTGGCCTTGTCTCCTATGTGTGGCCAACTAGTACAAAGTTTGATGCTTGCATGTCCTGTTAATCTGAAATTGACATGTCGCCTATTTACCATAAGTGCTCCTGGTATCGACTGATACTTAGTATGTTAAAGTTATCTCACATTCAAGTAAGTATTTGCTCATAAATCAGTTCTGTTACGCAATTCTCACTGGGCTCTCCTGTTAGGCATTGTATTGTATCCTGCTTGTTCTTTTCTATGACTCTGCCATGTTCTCATATTAAGTCTCTTAGCTAAAGTCCCCTTGACTAATTCTAGATCATGCCTTAAGCCTTCTTTCTGAAGCTTGGCATTGTATGTGTTCACCCTAAGTAAATATGCCTACGAGGTTTTCTAATGTTTACCTGTGCTTAGCATGTCACTCCCATTCTTTGTTGAATAATGGATCATGCATGAACTTATGTTGCCTTCTGTGTAAAATCCCCTTATTGAAGATTAAGCCCTGTCGATTCTCCTAGTTCTCATGTTCTTTGCCTAATCAATCCTGTCTCTCATGCTTTCTGAAATGCCAATGTGTTTGGATGAACTTTGCTAAGTGTCATATAATCATGTCTCTATGAGGCATCGCTTCATGGCCATTTAATTAATTTTTAAGTGTGGTTCACTAATTGGTTTTAGTGATCAATCAGTAATTGTTGGGATTGGCATGAGTTCATGATGGATATACTATCCTATTTGAAAGGTGCTTGGATCTGGGCCTGCTAATCCTATAAAAGAAAACATGTTGAAGACCCAGTCATTATTGGGTTATTTTGTTTAAGGCCTGTTCCCAGGTCTGCAGTTGTTCCTTTATGTAATGTTTATACTTGTGTTATTTTGTTTAAGGCCTGTTCCCAGGTCTGCAGTTGTTACTTTATGTAATTTTTATACTTGTACTCATTATCTGAGCTTGTAATAATTTGTAATAATGAATTATGGGGGAGATTAATGAAAAGGGGTCGGGGTATCCTAATATTTGCATGAGAGGGTAGAAAACATGCATATAGGGTCTTTGTGTAATATTTGCTATTTCATTCAGCATGCCTTGTTTGTTATTCTGTTTGGTATGTTGCACACTAATAAAAATCATGCTTATAGGAATCATGCACACCTCACTTGTACATTGTTCAAACACGTTAGTATAAGTATTTACCACACCCATTTCTATGTTACTACTGTACATTTAGACAACATGCCTATAAGGTGTATATGATATGATTTTTGTTAACCTAGATATCATGTCCATAGGACTTCAAATAATCAATTGATCAATTGCTTCTATTACTTTAATGTATTGCACATCTAGATATCATGACTATAGGGTTCTAATCCTTAATCGACTATTTCCGTTGTTTTCATTACATTGCCCCGCCTAGATGATATGTCTATAGGATTAAGGTGTTATAAAATCAAGCCTTATTGTCAATTGTTAGAAATCGTGCCTATAAATGTTGTCGCACACATAAGAACTGTTTATGAGATCAATGTGTTAGTAGTAGACTCTCACAACTGTCTCACTGCCTAATTATGCAACTGTTAGAAACCATACCTATAAGGTGCATGCTTATAAAATCAGCATTGTAATCTGGTAACTTGTATCGCCTTATTGCCTCACCAACAATTAGAAATCATGCCTATAGGACTTGCGATATTTCAACCTGCCTATACGCTGCTTATATAATACTGGAATCCAGAATCACCTAGAAACCATGCCTTAGGACTTTAAACTTTGATTCTGAAATTATATATTGCCTGAACTGCCCGCGTGCATTTGTTGCTTATGTGTGGAGGCTAACTTGGGCCTTTAATTGTCTTTATGTGAAGTCCTATCTATTTTGAATGTCGCCTAGTTTTATCATTTTGAGCAACCTAAGCTGAGTCTAGAACCGCCTAATAGTAAGTCCAAAGCCTCCTGGACCATAGGTATGGGATAGGTAGTGCACGTATAGGGTACAATTTAGAATTGAATTAGAGCGCGCTTACGTAACAATCTCAACATAGTAATTGGGTTGCAGGAGATGATAGTCTGTGCTCACTGAATAATATGAGCAACCCCTACCTTAAGGGAGTTACAAAATATTATTTATGTTGCACGGGTTGATCCTTTAGGCTAAAAAACTTAGGACCCCCTTTCTTTATGTACTTGTTATTTACACTTAGTCATTTAACATAGATCAATGTAATTGTATCCTTGAGGTCATTAAGATTTGTATCGATTCTCATGTGTTATAATAAGACTCTTCGACTTCTGAATTTCCCTTTTTTTACTTGATAACCTAGCCTAATTATATAATTCACATTGTTTAACGTCCGACCGGGACCCACAGGTGTGAATCTAGAAGAGTGCCTAACACCTTCTCTTCGAGGTGATTTGAGCCCTTACCCAATATTTGGTGGCGTTAACTAGTCAAATAGAGTTATTCACAAATAGGAGCCCTAACACACCTTAAAAGCTTTAGGTGGCGACTGTTCTCTTTTAATACCTCCTTTAAAAGAGTTATCACATGTCAAAACCCGCTTTCGCGAGAAAATGATGTGCGACACTGAGAGTGGACTTTTTGATATCGGGGTCGGATTTTGATTCCAGAAGTTGGAATACATCCGTAATGTCAATTTTGACTTGTGTGCAAATTTTGAGGTCAATCGAACTTGTTTTGATAGGTTTTGGCATCAGATGTAGAAGTTAGAAGTTCTAAAGTTCATTAGGCTTTAATCGATGTGCAATTCGTATTTTTAGCATTGTTTGATGTGATTTAGAGACTCGACTAAGTTTATATGATATTTTAGGACTTGTTGGTATATTCAGATGGGGCCACGGGTGTGATTCGGATTTGAATCCGGAACAAAATTAGACTTGGTGCATTGCTGAAGCTTGGGAGTATCTGGTGCAATCGCACCTGCGCATATTAGGCCGCAAGTGCGGCACTGCAGAAGCGTCCCTCGAGCTGCAGAAGCGGTTTGTGGCCTGCCCAGCTATGATCGCAGATGCGGTCACAGTTCCGCAAAAGCAGACTCGCACATGAGTTTGGGGAAGCGCATAAGCGGAAAGGCCTAGAAGGCCTGGTGATCGTAGGAGCGGAGACCTTCCGCAGAAGCGGAAGCACAGATGCGGTTGTCCCTTCGTAGGAGCGCAAACGCATGTGCGATTAGGGTGCCGCAGAAGCGAGGTTTTATGGCCTAAGTGATGTCCGCACCTACGATGGAAATTCCGCAGGTGCGGAGCCGCAAATGCGGCTAAGGCCTCGCAAAAGTGGAAGTTCTGGGCAAAATGGTTTAAAATCGAGGGTTTTCCAATTTCTTCATATTTTGAGATATAGAGCTCGGATTGAGGCGAAACTTTGAGAGATTTTCAGAGGAAATATTTGGGTAAGATTTCCACACTTGTTTATTTATTTATTAATATCCACTAATCTATCATTAATTTCTTCATTTAACTAAGGATTTGGGTTGAGAAATTTGGGAAACAATGGTGAAAGTTCTTAGACCGAATATTTGGGATTTGAAAGTCAATTTGAGGTCTGATTTGAGTAATTTTGGTATGGATGAACTCGATATTGAATGAGTGTTCATATTTTGTGTCTTTTACCTAATTTCGAGACTTGGGCCTGGGTCGACGTTTTGTGGTAATTTTTCAATTCTTTGCTAAAGTCGTAGATTTATTATTTAAATTAGTTTTCTATAGTTATATTTATAGTATATAATTGTTTTGTCTAGATTCGAGCAGATCGGAGTTGGAAAGTCGAGGGAAAGGCATTCTTATTGATTTATTGAGCGAGATTTGAGGTAAGTGACTTGTCTAACCTTGTGTGGAGGAAACTCCCCTTAAGTTTTGGTACTGTTATGGTATTTCAATACGTGAAGGCCGTGTACGTGAGGAGACGAGTGCGTACTCAGGTTAAATGTTAAAGACCCGGTTCTTGCAAAGTAGTTACCTTTTTAATAGCTTAACTGAGTTACTCTAGCATGTGTAGTCATCATGTTTAGCCTAATATCACATGTCTAAGTGTCTTCTCTCTTACTTGCAATTTGTGCAACATGCTTAGTTCGATTTCCTGCCTCCTTGATTTTGTATTTAGTCTTTAACTGTAGGATTCCTTGCTATAATTTCATTGTCCCATTAGTTACCTATAGCATATTTACTTTTGGGACTACGAGGCGGTACCTCGGGAGCTCCCCTATTATATATTTACTTTTGGGACTACGAGGCATGTTATGTCGAGGAAGAGGCAAACCCTAAAATAAAGACCAAGATATTACGAACACTCAGTCAAAATTGTAGCCCGATCCAATGGTTAACGAATCAGGAAACATAATTTGAAGTTGGTTGGTCGGAATTAAAATCTGCAGCAAAACGAATACTTTTCTTCTCTCTTCTCTCTTGATGAAGGCTCTCTCAAAAACCACTCTTATGTGCTTAAGTCTTTCAAAGGCTTGTACCAATGAGCATAGAATAATTCTCCAAGGTTGTCCTATTTATAGATAATGAGTGGTGCTTTCTCTTAAAGCAAAACCAACTCTAAATATGAATAAAATACGAATCCAATTCCAAATAGGAATAGAAACCAGAAGAGAATAGGATTAGACCATTGGGCGTTTGGCTGGACAACATGGGCATGTGCCCAAAACATTTCCCCTCCAGCCAAGGGGCCAAATATGTCTTCAAGTAGAGGAACTATTGACAGGCTTCATGCCTGCCAATTTTCTGCAAAATTCATGTTTATCTGCAACCACCGCCTTTGTCAGCATATCTGAAGGATTTTCATCAGTTTGTATCTTCTCAACCTCTAAATCTAGACTTGCGGCTAAGCCTAGAACCACACGAATAGAAGACATCTTCACAACAGGGGAGAAAATTTCATCAAAGTCAACTCCCTTCTTCTGGCCAAAACATTTAACAACCAACCTTGCCTTGTATTTAGGCGCAGAGGTATGGTTATCTTGCTTTATTCTAAATATTCATTTGTTGGATAAACCTCTCTTACCTTTCGGCAATTTCACTAACTCATATGTGCCATTCTCATGGAGTGACTTCATCTCATCTTCCATGGCTTCGATCCATTTATCTTTGTGAGTATCTTGTATGGCTTCATCATAATTCTCAGGTTCTCCCATGTTAGTCAAAAGTACATACTCATCAGGAGGATAGCGCATGGATTTTTGTTTCTCCCTAGTAGATCTTCTAATAGAGGTTTCAGGAGCATTCGAAGTAGTTACCTGAGCAGGAATTAGTTGCTGATCAACCACAACTTCATCAACTGGAGCATCCATAACATCTACACCATGATGATCATTTTGATCTTGATCACTATCTTCATTATTGTCTTGGGTTCCTTCATGTACAATAGGTGCCTTAGCAATAGAAACTGAATCAATATCAACTAAGCTCTCATTACTCTGAGAATCTATCTTTTCAGCTTTGTCAATATCTTCAATAGTCTAGTCTGCAAAGAATATTGCATCACGACTTCTAATAAGTTTACTGTCAACTAAATCGTAAAAATGATATCCAAACTCATCTTGACCATAACCGATAAAGATGCACTGGTTAGTTTTCACATCCAGTTTTGATCTCTCATCTTTAGGAACATGCACACAAGTTTTACACCCAAAAACTCTCAAGTGATCATAAGAAACATCTTTGGTAAACCAAACTCTGTCTGGGACATCACCATCCAAAGCAATAGCAGGAGACAAATTAATAACATAGGCAACAGTGTTAAGTGATTCCGCCCAAAATGTATTTGGAAGTTTAGCTTCTGAAAGCAAACATCTAACTCTCTCAACTAGACTTCTATTCATCCTCTCTGCCAAACTATTCAATTGAGGTGTCTTGGGCGGAGTTTTCTGATGATGAATTCCTTGTTCCTTGCAATAATTATCAAAGGGACCACAATATTCACCACCATTGTCAGTGCGAATACATTTTTAATTTTTTCCCCGTCTGTCTCTCAGCTAAGGCCTGAAATTCCTTAAACACGCCAAGTGCTTAATCTTTAGATTTCAAAGAATACACCCAGAGCTTACGAGAATGATCATCAATGAATGTCACAAAGTAAAATGCACCACCTTTTGACTTTACTTTAAAAGGACCACATAAATCAGAGTGCACCTAGCTCCAATAAATCGGGCTTTCTTGAGGGAGGATGGCTATGCAAGAAAACCCTTTTCTGTTTGCCATCTAAACAATGGATACACCTTTTCAGCTTTGCTTGTTTTACTCCAGAAATCAAACTTTTCTTAGCCAAACACGTAATCCCCCTCTCACTCATATGACTCAATCTTCTGTGCCACAATTCTGATAAAGTGTCACTTTCCACCAGATTTATGGAGTCATTAAGAATAGAGCCCTGTGTCATATATAAATGACTAGACTTGACTCATCGAGCCACTACTAATGAGCCATTGGTGAGCTTCCATTGGCCATTAAAGAGGGAATTATGGTAACCTTCATCGTCTAATCTTCCTACGGAGATCAAATTGAAAGGAAAGTCCGGAGCATGCTTGACATCTTAAAGAACTAACGTTGAACAATTATTAGTTTTCAAATAAACTGTACCAACACCAAACACCTTAACTTCACAGGCATTGCCCATCTTTAATACTTCAGAATCAACAAGAGTATAAGATGAGAAAAAATCTTTTCTTGGTATGATATGTGAGGTAGCTCCAAAATCTACTATCCATCTCGTCTCATGGGATACCAAATTGATGACATTTTCATCATAAGCAAAAAGAAGGTCATCTCGAACAATAGCAACAACATTGTTCTCGTTATTTTCAACTTTCTTTCCTTCTCTAATAACTTGTAACCACTTGTGGCAAAACCTTTTGATGTGTCCTTTCTTGCCACAGTGGTTGCATATAATATTATGGTATTTGGACCTTGACTTACTTCTACTTTTACCTCTATTCTTCGAGCCTCTTGTTCTATCTCTCCCCCGGTCTTCTGTAACCAAGATATCTGCTTGTGAGGACGAACCCTGAGGTTTTCTCCTTACTTCCTCGTTCAACACACCACTCTTGGTATATTCCATGGTCACCTTACCTCCAGGAGCTGAATTTGTCAAACAAGCACGAAGAGTTTCCCAAGAGTCTAGCAGAGTATTAAGAAGTCGAAGTCCTTGTATCTCATCATCAAAATTAACTCTCATTCCAAATAGCTGATCAAGTACGCCCTAAAAATCATTTATGTGATCAAGGATAGGGATGCCTTCCTTGTATTTAAAGGTCATCAATTGCTTTAGCAGGAACAGCTTGTTGTTCTCAGTTTTTGAAGCATAAAAAATCTCTAGCTTTTCCCACAATGATCTCGCATGTGTCTCATTTACAATATGGTTGCGAATATTATCTTCAACCCATTGTCGTATATATCCACATACTTGTTGGTGCTCGAAATCCCAGTCTTCATCAGATATACTCTCGGGTTTATGAGCTGCAAAAACGGGTAGATGCATCTTCTTCAAGAACAATAAAACTTTCATCTTGCTTCTCCAAACATTATAATTTCTCCCATTTAAACATACCATCTTGCTCATATTTGCCTCCATTCCGTAGCAACTTGGATAAATAACCAAGGATCTGATACCACTGTTATGTCGAGGAAGAGGCAAACCCGAAAATAAAGAAGATAAAGAACACCAAATTGTAACGTGGAAAATCCTTCAAATCGAAGGTAAAAAATTAAGGGATCACAAAGATCCAAAAAGCTCCACTATAATAATAAGAGAGTTACAAAAGTTCTCCAAATTGACTACACAATAAGTGCCAAACACAGAGCAACAATGGCAACAACAAATCAATTGAAGAAAGAGGAGAATCCACAAATATAAAGCTGCTGTTCGAGGCTCGAAATTAGATTCTGCGGGTCTCTAAATCTAATCTTTACCGTTAAAATCAGAGACCAAGATGTTGCGAACACTTCGTTAAAATTACAGCCTGATCCAACGGTTCACAAATTGTATAACATAATTTGAAGTTAGCTGGTCGGAATTAAAATCTGCAGCAAAATGAATACTTTTCTTCTCTCTTCTCTCTTGATGAATGCTCTCTCAAAAACCACTCTTATATGCTTAAGTCTTTCAAAGACTTATACCAATGAGCATAGAATAATTCTCCAAGGTTGTCCTATTTATATATAATGAGTGATGCTTTCTCTTAAAGCAAAATCAACTCTAAATAGGAATAAAAACCGAATCCAATTTCAAATAGGAATGGAAACCAAAAGAGAATAGGATTAGGCCATTGGGCCTTTGGCCGGACAACATGGGCATGTTCCCAACAAGGCGGTACCTCAGAGCACCCCTATTGCATATTTACTTTTGGGACTACGAAGCGGTACATCAGGAGCACCCCTGTTATGTATTTACTTTTGGGACTACGAGGAAGTAACTCAGGAGCGTCCCGGTTGTGTATTTACTTTTGGGACTACGAGGCAGTATCTCGGGAGCGCCCCTGTTGCATATTTACTTTTGCGACTACGAGGCGGTACCTCGGGAGCGCCCCTGTTATGCATTTACTTTTGGGACTACGAGGCGGTACCTCAGGAACGCCCTTGTTGTGCATTTACTTTTGAGACTACGAGGCGGTACCTCGGGAGCCCCTCTGTTGTTTACCTCTATTTGCTGTGTTGTTATCTTTCTGTAATTTCTCATTGTTCACATCCCAGTCATTTCATTTTATTACTATGTCTTCTGCCTTATTTCCTATTATTTTTTCAGTAGGGCCCTGACCTAACCTTGTCACTACTCTACTGAGGTCAGGCTTGACACTTACTGGGTACCGTTGTGGTGTACTCATACTACGCTTCTGTACATGTCTTTGTGCAGATCCAAGTGCATCTTACCAGTCCCAATATTAGTACGATGTGTTACCGCTTGGAGATTTCAAGGTACACATGTCCGCGACCGCAGGCCTCAGAGTCCTCTTCTTCTCTTATTTCTTTATATTTTGATACACAGTGATGTATAGGATGATTCAGTACTGTACTTTAAGATTCTGACTTATATCTCACCGGATTTTAGGATTTTATGTACTGAGTTTTGGTAGATTCGTTTTATGAAATTGTTGGGATGTTCAAGTTATAATCTCTTATCTAATGTTTCCGCGTATTGTTTAGGCTTATCTAGTCTTAGAGATTAGGTGCCGTCACGATATCCCACGGAAGGAAATTGGGGTCGCGACATTTGTTTTGTTTGCTGAAATACTGTCAAATCCTTCACTAATCAAACACTTTCTGGTTGATATGCCGAGGTACGCGAAGGTTTCCTTTCTTTCTCTTTTTTTTTTTCTATTATACATATAATATTTTCAATCTATGGCTACTTGTCTGTGTTATCTTGCTTCCAAGATTCTCCTCACCATCCAACTTGCATTTTTTTGTATAGACATATTCTCTATACTCTGTCCTTTGATGTAGAAGGCATGTATCCACTTGATCCATAATTTGTCTTGCTTGTGAGACAAGTCCCAGTATATTTTTGCAATTGCAATAATATTCCAAGCCTGTAGGTTGCTCAAGTTGACACCCCCTATAGACTTGGGTAGGTAGACCTTTTCCCAGGCAATAAGTTTTTTTTTTTTGTAATTTCATTCCTTCCGGACCACATGTAACTTCTAGAGAAAGCTTCAATCAATTTGATCACTTTAGCTGGTAAGAGAAATATTTGAGCCTAGTAGGATTGAATTCCAAATAAAATTGTTTGAATCAGTTGAGACCTTCCAGCATATGATAGCTTTTTTGTTGTCCATGAAGTTATCTTTGCTACATTTTTTGTAGTGAAAGGTTGTCATGTACATAGTTAGTTTCTTTGTGTCTAAAACCCTTAAATACTTGAAGGGTAGCTGCCCTAGGGAAGTTCAAGTCATGGGTAATCATCTTTAGAGCAAATGATACCTTTATTTATGTGTATTAAGAAAGAATGAGTTGAAAAGATTTAAACAAAAATAATCTTTCTTTGTTTTTCACTTCTTATGTGCTAATTTAAAGTTTGAATTATTTTATAACCAAATTAAAAAAGGATGGTAGCAGTATAAAGAATCACATTTGTCGAAATTATGTGAATCGTCACAACGAAAAATATGATATAGACAGAATATCTTACTTACCAAGAAACGTGATAGATGATATTTTATACCATATGTCCATCAAAGAAATAGCACAGATGAGTGTCTTATCAGAAAAAAAATAAATTTGATCAGTATGTGATTACACATCAAATATTTGTACTTGATCAACAGCTCAGTGAGATAATAAACGAAAACATATCATCAGTCATTAATAGTTACAAAAATATCGTCAACAAATAATTAATTTTTCAATTTTTTTACGAAACCAATCAAGTTGGATCAATTTTTTGTTTTTGCGCAAACATGCGGGAAACTATTTTGGCGTCCCGCAAAATTTATTTTTTAATAAATCGACCAACTTTAGTCGATTTTTCATATAAAATAAATTAAAATTAATATTCAAAAAAACGGACGAACTCATTCGGTTATTTCAGTCGGTCGGTAAATTTATATTTTAAATAAAATCGACCGATTATTTTTGTGCGAAATTACATTTAAAGAGTACAAATAAAATAAAAGATAGCCTTAAACCAAAATGTACCAATAGTCTAGTGGTAGAATAGTATCCTGCCACATTACAGATCCCGGTTCGATTTACAGACGGTGTATTTTTTAATTGCATAATTAAAATACCGACCGACTTCGGTTGATTTTTTCGGCAGATATTTTTTCGTTTTTGGTCGCTTGTGAAATTTTATTGACCGACCGAAATCGGTCGGAAATTGCGACTGACTTCGGTCGCTATTTATTACCGATCATCCTAATTTCGACGAATTAATCGGAAATCAGTCAATTTTTTCAGTTTTCGACCAATTTCGATCGGTATTTCTGGATGATTTTAGGCAGTTTTCTAATAGTGATTGAAGAACATAACAGTCATACTATATTATAAATAGAAATGTTTAAGTGTAAAGTTAAATCACATTATTCATAGAAAGCTGAAAAATATTTTTATCCCTCGAACACTAATGCTATTATGTATTAGTATTATCAAATAGTAAATTCACCTTCCAATAAAGGTAAAACTCGGAAGATTCTAAGTAAAAGATTGAATTACCTAACTCTTCATAAAAATTAATAGATTTTTATATACTTACAAAAATAATAAAACAAAACAATACCTTCAATTTAGTACACAACATATGTAAGTTACAAGGTTAGTTGTGAAATTTTTAATTTTTGTAGATACATGTATCTAAGATATTCAATTTATACATAGTTAATTTCATTGAATTAATGCACGTATCACCCCATCATCAAAATCAGGTGCATTAACCAAACTTCTCTTCTTTTCTCTCATAAGGTGAACCCAGCAATTAAGGGAATGAGTAATCCAATATAATAAATACTAACATTTATCAGGATAATAATTATTATGTTCTTTAAAATCAATATAATCTTTGCAAATACCCAAGTATCCTGATAATTCCACAGAATCCATGCCTTTTTCTTGGCTTTTTCCCCTAACTTCCACTCCTTCGTTCCCATTATATTTATGTTAGTATTAGATTTTAATAGATTGAATTTGGTCTTTAATAGATTGAATTTGGTCTTTATTGAGTTATTCAATGCAAATAACTCCTTATATTCTCCGGTTCTTTCATAGCAAGAAAGAGACTGCTGGTTAAGTTTTGAGGGTCATTTGGTCATTTCCTTTTTAAAGGATATTTTAGTAAAAATACTTCACGTAGCATGTTTAGTTTTAATATTATAAATCCTACATTTTAAGGAGATTTGAATGATTCTTTGGATTACCCGTAAATATCATTTGAATGACCGGTTATTATACTCTTGATTAAATAAACGTCTCCGTCTATTTCAATATATATTGATATTTTTAATTTTGGGACGTCTAAAATATTTAACGATGTGTTTTTAGCAATAATCTGTGAATATTTGTCACGACCCCAATTTCACTCCTTAGGATGTCGTGATGACACCTAGTCTCTAAAACTATGTAGGCCTAACATTTATGCAGAATTAACTGAAATAATAATTAAAGTCTCAAAACTCAGCAACTATATACAATAAACTCTACAACTCAACATATACAACTCCCAAAAACCGGCGAATACAAGTCACAAGCTCTAAATAAAAATACTGAATAATCCTATACATCCGTGTCTATAAAAGGATAAGGAAAAATAGAGTAGCATATGTAGAGGTGGACTCCGAGGCCTGTGGACGCCGACAGGTGTACCTTGAAGTCTCCGCAGCTGAGCTCTCGCTAATGCCTAGTCTGGTAGGAGGTACCCGGATCTCCACAAAATGTGCAGAAGCGTAGCTGACTACACCACAATGGTACCCAATAAGTGTCAAGCCTAACCTCAGTAGAGTAGTGACAAGGTCAGGTCAATGCCCTACTGGAATAAATAAGAAAGACTGAACAAGTGTATGGCAGTGTAGTAATGAAAGCAATGAAATTGAAACAACAATAGCATATCGAGGTTAGCTATACGAAACTAAAGCAAATAATGCAACACAAAGAAAACTAGAAATGATATGCTAAGGAAATAGAACAAGCAAAGACAAGTGCAGCAAATAGAGAAATACTAACAAGAGCCACTACCGAGATACCGCCTCGTAGTCTCAAATCACAAGAATAATTCACAATCTTTCCTTATATCACCGCGGGAGCCTTTGCATTTAGTTTTGAAAATCATATTCCCGAAATAGCATCCCGTATTTTAACCCCATCTTATCACACCGCATGGCTTCTAGTAGTTCTCTTACTAGCCACACGTATCAAGTCCACCTTATCTCACCGCATGCGTTTCAACCCTAAAACCTTATACCACCACATGCGTATCAATATCACAAGATATTACAAATCGCACCTAGAGTGCCCAATATCACAACTTGCCAAGAAACCAACAACAATAGCATTTTCACAACAAGTAGCCCATGGCTCAACCACAATGTGTACAAGAGTATCAACAATTACAACTAGAAGTGCATAACTCAACAAGAATAGTATTTTACAACTTAACACTTTGCCTCAATGTGAATCACGGCCTTTATAACTCAATGTGACTTTCAACAACAAGATATTCCAAGAATAACAACTTCAAATAAGGAATTTAACGGTTAAATAAGGAATATGGAATAAAGGAAACAAGAACTTCAACTAAACATGTAGAGCAATTAACAAGTAAGAGATAAGACAAGTAGAGCATGTGAAAATAGACTAATAATGATGAATATAATATGATAAGATAACTCAATTAAGGCATGAAAGGAATCTATATAGCTAAAACCGATAAATTTCCACTTTTAGCCTATGCACACACTCATCACCTTGCGTACACGGCTTTCACACATCACAATTATCACAAAACAACACCAATCCTAAGGGGTAATTCCCCTACACAAAGTTAGGCATGACACTTACCTCAAATCACGCTAACTCAATCCACTAGTAGGCCTTTCCATCGATTATCCAACTCTCAACGGCTCCAGTCTAGCCAAAACAACTGCATACTATAAATATAAACTATAGGAAACTAATTTGAATAATAAAGTTACGATCTTTGCAAAGAAATAAAAAGTCAACTCAAAAGTCAACACGAGCCCGTGTATCGGAAACCAAAATTACAAAATCCGAACACCCATTCGATAACGAGTCCAACCGTACAAGAATTACTCAAATTCGACCTCAAATCGCCTTTCAAAACCCCAAAATTTAGTCTAGGAAGTATTTACCATTTTCCCCCAAATTTTCAACTCAAATCCCTAATTAGATGATAAAAATGGTAATAGATTCATGAAATATAGTCCAATCTGGATTAGAATCACTTCCCCCAACAATCTCCTTGAAGAACCCTCAAACAATCGCCTCACACCGAGCTTTCTAGGTCCAAGATATGAAAAATGAGATGAACCCTCGGTTTTGAAACTTAAATTCTTCCCAGGTGTTATCCTTCTTCGCGAATGTGGAATGTGCCTCGCGTTCGCGAAGCACAAAATTCTCAGTTGCCAGATTCCTCTTCTCGAACGCGAGATCCCCTACACGAACGCGATGCACACTGAGCTCAGGCCTACGCGAATGCGACACCTCATACGCGAACACGGTGAACAACTCCTCTTACCTTCGCAAACGCACGGCCAACTTCGCGAATGCGAAGAACAAACCTCACATGCCTCCCAGATACCCTTCGCGAACGCGAGAATACTCTCGTGAATGCGAAGAAGGAAATCAGACATCCAAAAGTTCAGCAGTTTCAGCAATCCTTAAGGTTCCGAAATGCGCCGAACATGGTCCGAATTATACCCCAGGCCCCCGGGATCTCAACCAAATATACCAACAAGTCCTAAAATATCTTACGAACATGCTCGAAGTGTCAAATCACATCAAACAACAATAGAACCACAAATCGCGCATCAATTTAAGCCTAATGAACTTATGAACTTCCGAATTTCAAAACTAATGTTGATTCATACCAAGACAACTCTGGTTGACTTCAAATTTTGTACACAAGTCATATATGACATGACATACCTATTCCAACTTTCGTAATAGAGATCCGGTCGTGATATTAATAAAGCCAACTCCCGGTCAAACTTTCCAACCTTCCAAACCTTCAACTTTTCAACTTTTGCCAATTCATGCCGAAATGACCTACAGACCTCCAAATCAACATCCGAACACGTTCCTAAGTTTAAAATTACCATACGGAGCTATTGAAACCTCCAAAACTCTATTCCGGAATCATATACACAAAAGTCAAACTACGATCAACTCTTTCAACTTAAA
Organism: Nicotiana otophora; assembly: GCA_000715115.1. Lineage (NCBI taxonomy): Eukaryota > Viridiplantae > Streptophyta > Magnoliopsida > Solanales > Solanaceae > Nicotiana > Nicotiana otophora. Next base: position 229,438 of record AWOL01S0004630.1, on the reverse strand, counting down.
CCTCCAATTTAGTGATGACGTGTCCCATTTCTCTCTAAAACTCACCGAAACCAAACCAAACATCCCGGAAAGTCACATAATCACAAAATAATATATATGAGGCTATAAATAGGGAATCAGAGCTAAAATCCTCAAAACGACCGGCCGGGTCGTTAGAATATTACCATAACAAACCAAACGATTTGCAAACTAAGAGCATCTTGTTGTTCCAATCAAATCTGATCAGAACCTCTCTAGATCTCAAAATATAAAAGGAAACAATCTACCATCCATAATCACAACTCTAATTACATAGCCTATGTATCAAAACTGGACAGTTCCTGGCTCTCCTAGAACATGCTAACATACTAATCCTCTCCCGAAGTTCCTTTTTAATTTATGTCTCTATAAATGCACTATTTACGGTGATCCTCCTGAAATGTTTCCAATCCCGAGCTTGCCAAGTGTAGTATATTAGTGCACCAATGATTGATGTTGCTACTTCCTTCCTGATCTGCCTCCAGTGCGTATTCTTGATCTATTGCAAACTCCTGCTAACAGTGTAGGATGGAATAGTTTTTCCTGACCAATTGATCAGTGCCTCCCGTACATTTTGGATCCAATTACAATCCACAAAAAAATGCTGGTGAGTTTCAGGTGCTGCACGATCAAGCAGTAGGCAATTGAGGTCTCAATTGATAGGAATGTTCAGCCTCATCAGTCTTTCTTTGGTCATTAGCTTGTCTTGGTATGCTAACCAAGTAATCACTGTTTGCCTTGGCAGCATTACAACATTCCATATAAGCTCAGCTTATCTCAGCCTGGTCGTGTTTCACTTCAGTGCTATGTAGCTGTTGGAAACCGAGTACAAACCATTAGCAGTCAGTTGGTAGACACCTCTATTGTACCATTGTGCCATGTTCTCCTTTAGAGCATTCAAATTTTTCCAATACAAGCTACAATCTTGTGGGGGTTGGTGCTTCCAGATATTGTGATTGGTTTACATATGGACTTCATTAATCCATTTCACCCGTAGTACATATTGTTTCGGTGCCACCTACCATAACAGCTTACCAACAGAAGCTATAATCCATTGTTTACATCCCTTTATGTTCAGTCCTCCATATTTTTGGCGTATACATACCTTTTTCCATGCAACAAATGATACTTTCCTTTGGCATAAGGCTTACTCTCTATGAATTTTGTATCATTTATACAATTGCCGTTAAGGGTGTTCCTTTCTGGAAATATATTGCTTGTGAGATCACAGTTGGTGTTATTTTGTATTATGTTATGTCGTTGGATTATGTATATGCTGTTAGGATGTGTTTCTGGGGCTCTCTGACAGGTTGATAGGCCAAATTACAAAGGAAACTCTAGCGAAACTTTTGGAAATTTTGGGAGTTAGTCAAATTTGGGGCTGCTCGAATGTGGTATGAAACAAACTGAGTTGCATAAGATGCTAATGACGTATTTTTACCCTCATTCGAGGACGAATGATCCTAAGCGGGGGAGAATGTAACACCTCGAAACGTTTCGAAGTACTGAAGTGCAAAGCCCGGTAAAATTTGTAAAGAATATAATATTTCATGGTGCCGGACTAGGCTTACGTGTTGAGGATTATAGAAATAAATAAATTTCCTCCGTGAAAGTGTTATGGCAAAACAAACAGGTTAAAGAGGCTACTTGGGAGGCCGAGGAAGAAATGAAGAAAAAGTATCTTTATTTGTTTGAATGACCATGTATTTCTAAAGTTGTGATCTAGGAAACATTGTAAAGCTTACTCTATATGAATTTTGTATCATTTGTACAATTGGCGTTAAGGGTATTCTTTTCTGGAAAGATATTGCTTGTGAGACCACAGTTGGTGTCATTTTGTATTATGTTACGTCGTTGGATTATGTTTATGCTTAGGATGTGTTTCTGGGGCACTCTAACAGGTGGATAGGCCAAACTACAAAGGGAACTCTGGCGAAAATTTGGAAATTTTGGGAGTTAGTCAAATTTGGGGCTGCTCGAATGTGGTATGAATCAAACTGAGTTGCATAAGATGCTAATGACGGATTTTTACCCTCATTCGAGGACGAATGATCCTAAGCGGGGGAGAATATAAAACCCTGGAAACTTTCGAAGTACTTAAGTGTAAATCCCGGTAAACTTTATAAAGAAAATAATATTTCATGGTGCCGGACTAGGCTTATGTGTTGAGGATTATAGAAATAAATAAATTACCCCCGTGAAAGTGTTATGGCAAAACCAACAGGTTAAAGAGGGTACTTGGGAGGCCGAGGAAGAAATGAAGAAAAAGTATCCTTATTTGATTGAATGACCATGTATTTAAAAAGTTGTGATCTAGGAAATATTGTAAGGCTTACTCTCTATGAATTTTGTATCATTTTTACAATTGGCGTTAAGGGTGTTCCTTTATGGAAATATATTGCTTGTGAGACCACAGTAGGTATTATTTTGTATTATGTTACGTTGTTGGATTATGTATATGCTGTTATGATGTGTTTCTGGGGTTCTCTGACAGGTGGATAAGCCAAATTACAAAGGGAACTCTCGCGAAACTTTTGGAAATTTTAGGAGTTAATCAAATTTGGGGCTGCTCGAATGTGGTATGAAACACACTGAGTTGCATAAGATGCTAATGACGGATATTTAACCTCATTCGAGGACGAATGATCATAAGCGGAGGAGAATGTAACACCCCAGAAAATTTCAAAATACTTAAGTGTAAAGCCCGGTAAAATTTGCAAAGAAAATAATGTTTTATGGTGCCGGACTAGGCTTACGTGTTGAGGATTATAGAAATAAATAAATTTCCTCCGTGAAAGTGTTATAGAAAAATCAACATGTTAAAGAGGCTACTTGGGAGGCCGATGAAGAAATGAAGAAAAAGTATCCTTATTTGTTTATGTATTTATAAACTTGTGATCTAGGAAATATTATAAGGCTTACTCTCTATGATTTTTGTATCATTTGTACAATCGGCCTTAAGCATGTTTCTTTCTGCAAATATATTGCTTGTGAGACCACAGTTGGTGTTATTTTGTATTATGTTACGTTGTTGGATTATGTATATGTTGTTAGGATATGTTTCTAGGGCTCTCTGACAGGTGGATAAGCCAAATTACAAAGGGAACTCTGGCGAAACTTTTGGAAATTTTGGGAGTTAGTCAAATTTGGGGCTGCTCAATTATGGTATGAAACAAACTGAGTTGCATAAGATGCTAATGACGGAGTTTTACCCTCATTCGAGGACGAAAGCTCCTAAGCGGGGGAGAATGTAACACCCCTGAAAAATTTCAAAGTACTTTAGTGTAAAGCCCGGTAAGATTTGCAAAGAAAATAATATTTCATGGTGCCGAACTAGGCTTACGTGTTGAGGATTATAGAAATAAATAAATTACCTCCGTGAACGTGTTATGGCAAAACCAACAGGTTAAAGAAAGTACTTGGGAGGACGAGGAAGAAATGAAGAAAACCTATCCTTATTTGTTTGAATGACCATGTATTTATAAAGTTGTGATCTAGGAAACATTGTAAGGCTTACTCTCTATGAATTTTGTATCATTTGTATAATTGGCGTTAAGGGTGTTCCTTTCTGGAAATATATTACTTGTGAGACCACAGTTGGTGTTATTTTGTATTATGTTATATCGTTGGATTATGTATATGCTGTTAGGATGTGTTTCTGGGGCTCTCTAACAGGTGGATAAGCCAAATTACAAAGGGAACTCTGGTGAAAGTTTTAAAACCTTTTGGAGTTAATCAAATTTGGGGCTGGTCGAAAGTGGTATGAAACAAACTGAGTTGCATAAGATGCTAATGACGGATTTTTTCCTCATTCGAGGACGAATGATCCTAAGCGGGGGAGAATGCATCCCCTGAAAAATTTTAAAGTACTTAAGTGTAAAGCCCGATAAAATTTGCAAAGAAAATAATATTTCATGGTGACGGACTAGGCTTACGTGTTGAGGATTATAGAAATAAATAAATTGCCTCCGTGAAAGTGTTATGGCAAAACCAACAGGTTAAAGAGGCTACTTGGGAGGCCGAGGAAGAAATGAAGAAAACGTATCCTTATTTGTTTGAATGACCATGTATTTATAAAGTTGTGATCTAGGAAAAATTGTATGGCTTACTCTCTATGAATTTTGTATCATTTGTACAATTGGCGTTAACAGTATTCCTTTCAGGAAATATATTGCTTGTGAGACCACAGTTGGTGTTATTTTGTATTATGTTACATTGTTGGATTATGTATATGTTGTTAGGACGTGTTTCTCGGTCTCTCTGATAGGTGGATAAGCCAAACTACAAAGGAAACTCTGGCGAAATATTTGGAAATTTTTGGAGTTAGTCAAATTTGGGGTTGCTCGAATGTGGTATGAAACAAACTGAGTTACATAAGATGCTAATGACGGAATTTTACCCTCATTCGAGGACGAATGATCGTAAGCGGGAGAGAATGTAACCCCCCGAAAACTTTCGAAGTATTTAAGTGTAAAGCACGGTAAAATTTACAAAGAAAATAATGTTTCATGGTGCCGGACTAGGCTTACGTGTTGAGGATTATAAAAATAAATAAATGACCTCCGTAAAAGTGTTATGGCAAAACCAACAGGTTAAAAAGGCTACTTGGGAGGCCGAGGAATAAATGAAGAAAGAGTATACGTATTTGTTTGAAAGTCCATGTATTTATAAAGTTGTGATCTAGGAAATATTGTAAGGCTTACTCTCTATGAATTTTGTATCATTTGTACAATTGGCGTTAAAGGTGTTTCTTTCTGAAATTATATTGCTTGTAAGACCACAGTTGGTGTTATTTTGTATTATGTTACGTTGTTGGATTATGTATATGTTGTTAGGATATGTTTCTGGGGCTCTCTGACAGGTGGATAAGCCAAACTACAAAGGCAACTCTAGCGACCGTTTTGGAAATTTTGGGAGTTAGTCAAATTTGGGGTTGCTCGAATGTGGTATGAAACAAACTGAGTTGCATAAGATTCTAATGACAGATTTATACCCCCCATTCGAGGACGAATGATCTTAAGCGGGGGAGAATGTAATACCCCGAAATATTCTGAAGTACTTAAGTGTAAATCCCAGTAAACTTTGCAAAGAAAATAAATTTTTCAGGGTGCCGGACTAGGCTTACGTGTTGAGGATTATAGAAATAAATATTTTTCCTACGTGAAAGTGTTATGGCAAAACCAACAGGTTAAAGAGGCTACTTGGGAGGCCGAGGAAGAAATAAAGAAAATGTATCCTTATTTGTTTGAATGACCAAGCATTTATAAAGTTGTGATCTAGGAAAAATTGTAAGGCTTACTCTCTATGAATTTTCTATCATTTGTACAATCGGTGTTAAGAGTGTTCCTTTCTGGAAATATATTGCTTGTGAGACCACAGTTGGTGTTATTTTATATTATGTTACGTCGTTGGATTATGTATATGCTTTTGGGAGATGTTTCTGGGTCTCTCTGACTGGTGGATAAGCTAAACTACAAAGGAAACTCTGGCGAAATGTTTGGAAATTTTGGGAGTTAGTCAAATTTGGCGCTGCTCGAATGTGGTATGAAACAAACTGATTTGCATAAGATGCTAATGACAAATTTGTACCCTCATTCGAGGACGAATGATCTTAAGCGGAGGAAACTGTAACACCCCGAAATATTTCGAAGTACTTAAGTGTAAAGCCCGGTAAAATTTGCAAACAAATAATGTTTCATGGTGCCGGACTAGGCTTTCGTGTTGAGGATTATAGAAATAAATATATTGCCTACGTGAAAGTGTTATGGCAAAACCAACAGGTTGAAGAGGCTACTTGGGAGGCCGAGGAATAAATGAAGAAAAAGTATCCGTATTTGTTTGAAAGTCCATATATTTGTAAAGTTGTGATCTAGGAAATATTGTAAGGCTTACTCTCTATGAATTTTGTATCATTTGTACAATTGACGTTAAAGGTGTTTTTTTCTGGAAATATATTGCTTGTGAGACCACAGTTGGTGTTATTTTGTATTATGTTACGTTGTTGGATTATGTATATGTTGTTAGGATATGTTTCTGGTGCTCTCTGACAAGTGGATAAGCCAAATTACAAAGGAAACTCTAGCGACATTTTTGGAAATTTTGGGAGTTAGTCAAATTTGGGGCTGCTCGAATGTGGTATGAAACAAACTGAGTTGCATAAGATGCTAATGACGGATTTATACCCTCATTCGAGGATGAATGATCCTAAGCAGGGGAGAATGTAACACCCCAAAATATTCCGAAGTACTTAAGTTTAAATCCCAGTAAAATTTGCAAAGAAAATAAATTTTTCATGGTGCCGGACTAGGCTTACGTGTTGAGGATTATAGAAATAAATACATTGCCACTGTAAAAGTGTTATGGCAAAACCAACAGGTTAAAGAGGCTACTTGGGAGACCGAGGAAGAAATGAAGAAAAAGTATCCTTATTTGTTTGAATGACCATGTATTTATAAAGTTGTGATCTGGGAAAAATTGTAAGACTTACTCACTATGAATGTTGTATCATTTGTACAATTGGCGTTAAGAGTGTTCCTTTATCGCAATATTTTGCTTGTGACACCACAGTTGGTGTTATTCTGTATTATGTTTGGTCGTTAGATTATGTATATACTGTTAGGATATGTTTCTGGGCTCTCTGACAGGTGGATAGGCCCAAACTACAAAAGAAACTCTGGCGAAACTTTTGACAATTTTGGGAGTTAGTCAAATTTGGGGCTGCTCGAATATGGTATGAAACAAACTGAGTTGCATAAGATGCTAATGACGGATTTTTACCCTCATTCGAGGACGAATAATCCTAAGCGGGGGAGAATATAACACCCCGGAAAATTTTGAAGCCTGATAAAATTTGAAAAGAAAATAATATTTTATGGTGCCGGACTAGGCTTACGTGTTGAGGATTATAGAAATAAATAAATTGCCTCCGATAAAGTATTATGGCAAAACCAACAGGTTAACCAGGCTACTTGGGAGTCCGAGGAAGAAATGAAGAAAATGTATCCTTATTTGTTTGAATGACCATGTATTTATACAGTTGTGATCTAGGAAAAATTGTATGGCTTACTCTCTATGAATTTTGTATCATTTGTACATTTGGCATTAACAGTGTTCCTTTCAGGAAATATATTGCTTGTGAGACAACAGTTGGTGTTATTTTGTATTATGTTACATTGTTGGATTATGTATATGCTGTTAGGACGTATTTCTGGGGCTCTCTAACAGGTGGATAAGCCAAACTACAAAGGCAACTCTGGCGAAATGTTTGGAAATTTTGGGAGTTAGTCAAATTTGGGGCTACTCGAATGTGGTATGAAACAAACTGAGTTGCATAAGATGCTAATTACGTATTTTTACCCTCATTCGAGGACGAATGATCCTAAGCGGGGGAGAATGTAACCCTCCGAGAAATTTTAAAGTACTTAGGTGTAAAGTACGATAAAATTTGCAAAGAAAATAATGTTTCATGGTTCCGGACTAGGCTTACGTGTTGAGGATAATAGAAATAAATAAATTGCCTCCGTGAAAGTGTTATTGCAAAACCAACAGGTTAAACAGGGTACTTGGGAGGCCGAGGAAGAAATGAATAAAAAGTATCCTTATTTGTTTGAATGACCATGTATTTAGAAAGTTGTGATCTAGGAAACATTGTAAGGCTTACTCTCTATGAATTTGGTATCATTTGTACAATTGGCGTTAAAGATGTTCCTTTCTGGAAATATATTATTTGTGAGACCACAGTTGGTGTTATATTGTATTATGTTACATTGTTGGATTATGTATATGTTGTTAGGATGTGTTTCTGGGCTTCTGATAGGTGGATAAGCCAAATTATAAAGGAAACTCTGGCGAAATATTTGGAAATTTTGGGAGTTAGTCAAATTTGGGGATGCTCGAATGTGGTATGAAACAAACTGAGTTGCATCAGAATGTAATGACGGATTCTTACCCTCATTCGAGGATGAATGACCCTAAGTGTAAATCCCAGTAAAATGTGCAAAAAAAATAATGTTTCATGGTGCCGGACTAGGCTTACGTGTTGAGGATTATAAAAATTAATAAATTGCCTCTGTGAAAGTGTTATGGAAAAACCAACAGGTTAAAGAGGCTACTTGGGAGGCCGAGGAAGAAATGAAGAAAAAGTATCCTTATTTGTTTGAATGACCATGTATTTATAAAGTTGTGATCTAGGAAATATTGTAAGGCTTACTCTCTATGAATTTTGTATCATTTGTACAATTGGCGTTAAGGGTGTTCCTTTATGAAAATATATTGCTTGTGAGACCACAGTTGGTGTTATTTTGTATTATGTTACGTCGTTGGATTATGTATATGCTGTTAGGATATGGTTCTGGGATCTCTGACAGATGGATAGGACAAACTACAAAGGGAACTCTAGCGAAAGTTTTGAAAAGTTTGAGAGTTAGTCAAATTTGGGGCTGCTCGAATGTGGTACGAAACACACTGAGTTGCATAAGATGCTAATGACGGATTTTTACCCTCATTCGAGGACGAATGATCCTATGCGGGAGAGAATGTAACACCCCGGAAAATTTCGAAGTACTTAAGTGTAAAGCCCGATAAAATTTGCAAAGAAAATAATATTTCATGGTGCCGGACTAGGCTTACGTGTTGAGGATTATAGAAATAAATAAATTGCCACTGTGAAAGTGTTATGGAAAACCAACAGGTTAAAAAGGCTACTTGGGAGGCCGATGAATAAATGAAGAAAAAGTATCCTTATTTGTTTGAATGACCATGTATTTATAAAGTTGTGATCTAGGAAACGTTGTAAGACTTACTCTCTATGAATTTTGTATCATTAGTACAATTGGCGTTAAGGGTGTTACTTTATGGAAATATATTGCTTGTGAGACCACAGTTGTTGTTATTTTGTATTATGTTACGTCGTTGGATTATGTATATGCTGTTAGGATATGTTTTTGGGCTCTCTGACAGGTGGATAGGCCAAACTACAAAGGGAACTCTAGCGAACTATTTGGAAATTTTGGGAGTTAGTCAAATTTGGGGCTGCTCGAATGTGGTATGAAACAAACTGAGTTGAATAAGATGCTAATGATGGATCTTTACCCTCACTCGAGGACGAATGATCCTAAGCGGGGGAAAATGTAACACCCCGAAAAATTTCGAAGTACTTAAGTGTAAAGTCCGGTACAATTTGCAAAGAAAATAATGTTTCATGGTGACGGACTAGGCTTACATGTTGAGGATAATAGAAATAAATAAATTGCCTCCATGAATGTGTTATGGCAAAACCAAAAGGTTAAAGAGGCTACTTGGGAGTCCGAGGAAGAAATGAAGAAAACCTATCCTTATTTGTTTGAATGACCATGTATTTATAAAGTTGTGATCTAGGTAACATTGTAAGGCTTACTCTCTATGAATTTTGTATCATTTGTACAATTGGCGTTAAGGGTGTTCCTTTCTGGAAATATATTACTTGTGAGACCACAGTTGGTGTTATTTTGTATTATGTTAGGTCGTTGGATTATGTATATGGTATTAGGATGTGTTTTCGGGGCTCTCTGACAGGTGGATAGGCCAAACTACAAAGGGAACTCTTGGGAAATATTTGGAAATATTTGGAGTTAGACAAATTTGGGGTTGCTCGAATGTGGTATGAAACAAACTGAGTTGCATAAGATGCTAATGATGGATTTTTACCCTCATTCGAGGACGAATGATCCTAAGCGGGGGAGATTGTAACCCCCCTAAAAAATTTCGAAGTACTTAAGTTTAAAGCCCGATAAAATTTGCAAAGAAAATAATGTTTCATGGTGGCGGACTAGGCTTACGTGCTGAGGATTATAAAAATTAATAAATTGCCTCCGTGAAAGTGTTATGGAAAAACCAACAGGTTAAAGAGGCTACTTGGGAGGCCGAGGAAGAAATGAAGAAAAAGTATCCTTATTTGTTTGAATGACCATGTATTTATAAAGTTGTGATCTAGGAAATATTGTAAGGCTTACTCCCTATGAATTTTGTATCATTTGTACAATTGGCGTTAAGGGTGTTCCTTTATGAAAATATATTGCTTGTGAGACCACAGTTGGTGTTATTTTGTATTATGTTACGTCGTTGGATTATGTATATGCTGTTAGGATATGGTTCTGGGATCTCTGACAGATGGATAGGACAAACTACAAAGGGAACTCTAGCGAAAGTTTTGAAAAGTTTGAGAGTTAGTCAAATTTGGGGCTGCTCGAATGTGATATGAAACACACTGAGCTGCATAAGATGCTAATGACGAATTTTTACCCTCATTCGAGGACGAATGATCCTACGCGGGGGAGAATGTAACACCCCTGAAAAATTTCGAAGTACTTAAGTGTAGAGCCCGGTAAAATCTGCAAAGAAAATAATGTTTCATGGTGCCGGACTAGGCTTAAGTATTGAGGATTATAGAAATAAATAAATTGCCTCCGTGAACGTGTTATGGCAAAACCAACAGGTTAAAGAGGCTACTTCGGAGTCCGAGGAAGAAATGAAGAAAACCTATCCTTATTTGTTTGAATGACCATGAATTTATAAAGTTTTGATCTAGGAAAAATGGTAAGGCATACTCTCTATGAATTTTGTATCATTTGTACAATTGGCATTAAGGGTGTTCCTTTCTGGAAATATATTACTCGTGAGACCACAGTTGATGTTATTATGTATTATGTTATGTCGTTGGATTATGTATATGCTGTTAGGATGTGTTTCTGGGGCTCTCTGACAGGTGGATAAGCCAAATTACAAAGGGAACTCTAGCGAAAGTTTTGAAACTTTTTGGAGTTAGTCAAATTTGGGCTGCTCGAATGTGGTACGAAACACACTGAGTTGCATAAGATGCTAATGACGGATTTTTACCCTAATTCGAGGACGAATGATCCTATGCGGGGGAGAATGTAACACCCCGGAAAGTTTCGAAGTACTTAAGTGTAAAGCCCGATAAACATTGCAAAGAAAATAATGTTTCATGGTGCCGGACTAGGCTTACGTGTTGAGGATTATAGAAATAAATAAATTGCCACTGTGAAAGTGTTATGGAAAACCAACAGGTTAAAGAGGCTACTTGGGAGGCCGATGAATAAATGAAGAACAAGTATCCTTATTTGTTTGAATGACCATGTATTTATAAAGTTGTGATCTAGGAAAAGTTGTAAGACTTACTCTCTATGAATTTTGTATCATTAGTACAATTGGCGTTAAGGGTGTTACTTTATGGAAATATATTGCTTGTGAGACCACAGTTGTTGTTATTTTGTATTATGTTACGTCGTTGGATTATGTATATGCTGTTAGGATATGTTTTTGGGCTCTCTGACAGGTGGATAGGCCAAACTACAAAGGGAACTCTAGCGAACTATTTGGAAATTTTGGGAGTTAGTCAAATTTGGGGCTGCTCGAATGTGGTATGAAACAAACTGAGTTGAATAAGATGCTAATGATGGATTTTTACCCTCACTCGAGGACGAATGATCCTAAGCGGGGGAAAATGTAACACCCCGAAAAATTTCGAAGTAATTAAGTGTAAAGCCCGGTACAATTTGCAAAGAAAATAATGTTTCATGGTGACGGACTAGGCTTACGTGTTGAGGATAATAGAAATAAATAAATTGCCTCCATGAATGTGTTATGGCAAAACCAAAAGGTTAAAGAGGCTACTTGGGAGTCCGAGGAAGAAATGAAGAAAACCTATCCTTATTTGTTTGAATGACCATGTATTTATAAAGTTGTGATCTAGGTAACATTGTAAGGCTTACTCTCTATGAATTTTGTATCATTTGTACAATTGGCGTTAAGGGTGTTCCTTTCTGGAAATATATTACTTGTGATACCACAGTTGGTGTTATTTTGTATTATGTTAGGTCGTTGGATTATGTATATGGTATTAGGATGTGTTTTCGGGGCTCTCTGACAGGTGGATAGGCCAAACTACAAAGGGAACTCTTGGGAAATATTTTGAAATATTTGGAGTTAGACAAATTTGGGGTTGCTCGAATGTGGTATGAAACAAACTGAGTTGCATAAGATGCTAATGATGGATTTTTACCCTCATTCGAGGACGAATGATCCTAAGCGGGGGAGATTGTAACCCCCCTAAAAAATTTCGAAGTACTTAAGTTTAAAGCCCGATAAAATTTGCAAAGAAAATAATGTTTCATGGTGGCGGACTAGGCTTACGTGTTGAGGATTATAGAAATAAATAAATTGCCTCCGTGAAAGTGTTATGGCAAAATCAACAGGTTAAAGAGGCTACTTGGGAGGCCGAGGAAGAAATGAAGAAAAAGTATCCTTATTTGTTTGAATGACCATGTATTTGTAAAGTTGTGATCTAGGAAAAATTGTAAGGCTTACTCTCTATGAATTTTATATCATTTGTACAATTGGTGTTAAAGGTGTTCCTTTCTAGAAATATATTGCTTGTGAGACCACCGTTGGTGTTATTTTGTATTATGTTACGTTGTTGGATTATGTATATGTTGTTAGGATGTATTTCTGGGGCTCTCTGACAGGTGGATAAGCCAAATTACAAAGGGAACTCTGGCGAAGGTTTTGAAAATTTTGGGAGTTAGTCAAATTTGGGGCTGCTTGAATGTGGTATGAAACAAATTGAGTTGTATAAGATGCTAATGATGGAGTTTTACCCTCATTCGAGGACGAATGATCCTAAGCGGGGGAGAATATGGTATGAAACAAACTATGTGGTATGAAACAAACTATGTGACCGCATAACTGTTATGAGGTGCATTATGTGACCGCATAATAGTTATGCGGACCGCATACACAGACAGTTCTTTTGGCTACTTTGTAATCATTTATGCGACCGGTATGCGGTCTGCATATCGGTTATGCGATCACTTACCTTGTTCCGGAGCTCCATTTCTGAGCTTTAAAAACCCGACCCTACTTCGTTAAATACATGTTTTGGGTTATTGCTGAGCTATAATCTAATATTTTAGAGTGAGAGAGAGTGCCCTAGAGTGAGAAGGTGTTCTTCAATTCTTGCTCATATTTTGGAAGATTAAGAAGGAAAGCTCATTAGGTCTTCATCCTAGAGGTAAGATTCTACACCCTAAACCCTAATTTCAAAATTATCTGAAAATGGGTAATTAGCAAGATACATTTTGGACATGAGAGTTGTTTATTTTACATGCATGTGATATCAAGGGGTGTAGGATAATTGTTGAACTAAGCATGGTAAAGGTTGGGTTGTGGGATGATGGAATCCTCCATAAAAGGACTTTGAAACCTTAATGCACACCTAGTGTTTGATAAAATGCTCAAATGAGCTAGAACTATAATCCTCTTCCTAATTTTGGCTCAATTTGTTATATTTCTAAAATAGAGGAAGTTTCTAAGAATTCCGGAATGCTTTAGAGTGTAAGGAAGCTCAATTGAGCTATGTTGGCCAAACTCTTCTTTAAGAATTGGAATTCTCATTATTCTTGTAAGTTCCAAGATGTTGATTACAAACCGAGTATTCCGATAAGTTTTGTGATAAAGATATATGTTCAATTTGTGTTTCAAATGATCTTATCATATTGCATTATAAATTGAGGATGTATTTCCAACTATGGATTGTGTATCCACATATTATAATTTCAAGTCGTGATTTATGTGAAAGTTATTATGCCAAGTTATGTAGAAATTGGGATTTTGATACACCTCCACCTGCATATATTGGGGTGAGGCGGCATGACTGCTTTATGTAGGGATTAAGGTATTGTGGGACTGCACCTCCATCCGCATACATTGGGGTGAGGCGGTACGCCCGCTTTGTGTATAGTTTGGTATTGTTGTGGCACCACCACCCACATATATATATTGGGGTGAGGCGGCATGACTGCTTTATGTAGGGATTAAGGTATTGTTGGACTGCACCTCCATCCGCATACATTGGGGTGAGGCGGTACGCCCGCTTTGTGTATAGTTTGGTATTGTTGTGGCACCACCACCCACATATATATATTGGGGTGAGGCGGCATGACTGCTTTATGTAGGGATTAAGGTATTGTTGGACTGCACCTCCATCCGCATACATTGGGGTGAGGCGGTACGCCCGCTTTGTGTATAGTTTGGTATTGTTGTGGCACCACCACCCACATATATATATTGGGGTGAGGCGGCATGACTGCTTTATGTAGGGATTAAGGTATTGTTGGACTGCACCTCCATCCGCATACATTGGGGTGAGGCGGTACGCCCGCTTTGTGTATAGTTTGGTATTGTTGTGGCACCACCACCCACATATATATATTGGGGTGAGGCGGCATAGCCGCTTTGTGTTGGTATTGGTGTCGTTGATACATTTCCACCTGAAAACATTGGGGTGAGGCGGCATAGCCGCTTGTGTAGGTTCTTGGTACTGTGGTTATATATCCACTCACGTACATTGGGGTGAGGCGGCATAGCCTCTTGTGTAGGTTCTTGGTACTATGGTTATACATCCACCCGCGTACATTGGGGTGAGGCGGCAGGGCCGCTTGAGTAGAGTTGTGGTATTGTACTTACACCTCCACCTACATACATCGGGTGAGGCGGCAGGACCGCTTTGTGTGAAGATGGTTATAAAGGATCTCACCTTAAATCCTATAAATGTTATTGAGAGCTCTTAATAAGCTTGCTTTGGTTTAAACAGTTATCTATATTATACTATTGCCGCATTGGTTCATCATATTCATCTTGTATTTCTGAATTCTTAAATTGGTGTTTAGTTTTCATACTAGTACTATTCAACGGTACTAACATCCCTTTTGCCGGGGGCGCTGCATCTTTAAATGGATGCAGGTGGTTCCACAGCAGGAGATATTGGGGTCATGTACCTTTTGTTCTTTGTGTATTCTGTTTGAGGTATAGCTGGGGCCTTGTTGCCGACATTATCATTGTACTCATATTTATCTATAGAGGCTCCGTAGACATAGTGTGGGCTGTATAATGGTGTTGGGGAAGTCAAACTCGTGTGTTGTGCTTGAATTACTATTTCCACTTCAGATTATGAAAAATGTGTTTGGAATTGAGACTTTAAAATAAAGTAACTGATGGTAAGAAATTGGTATTGCAGATATGATCACTTTATTTGTTGATTAACGAAAACATATATATTCTCTCTATTCATGAATGAGTTTGGGTCGAAGGAAATCTAATAGGCCTGCTCGGCCGGGTTCACACGGTTGAGCGTCAGTCGCGCTCCTCGGTTTTGGAGCGTGACTAATTTGGTATCAGAGCCTAAGGTTTTAAAGTGTCCTAGAATGTCTCGGAGCCGTGCCTAGTAGAGTCCTTATTATCGGTGTGTTGTCGACCACATCTATAATTAGGATGCTACATGGGCATTTAGGAATAATACCTTTCTTTCATGTTCTTGATCGTGCGATAAAGCTGGTTGTAAGATTATTCCTCCTTTAACTCCTGCGTTGCTCTAATTTTCAGTACATGGAAGCTAAGAAGAAGGCAAGAACTGTCCAAAGAGCCAATGTCACCCCAAGAGTGACAGTTGACCCTATAATTGATGATGCGGTTGAGCACCCGAGGAGTGACTCTACTACAATTGATTAGACTGCACCTGTCCCTAAACCTACAGAAGGTGCAACAGTTCCTCAAACTGATATACCAGTTCCACCTCCAGCTCTAACTTCCGATTCTGGTATGTCTGATGTTGATCTTAGGGGAGCCATACAAATGTTCACACAGATAGTGGCTTCTCAGGCCCAAAGATCGAGTGTTGGTCCTACTTCTTCCAGTCATCCAGGGGAACCTGCTAGTTCCAGGGTGAACAAGTTTCTTCAGTTAGATCCTCTAGTGTTTATAGGTACTGATTCCGAGGAGGACCCCTAGGACTTTATTGATGAGATGCACAAAACTCTCCGGGTTATGCATGCTACAGAGACAGAGGGAGTAGAGTTGGCCTCCTACTGCCTGAAATGGGTGGCCTATTCTTGGTTGGAGTTGTGGGAGGAATCCCGTGAGGAGGGAAGCCCTCTCGCAAGATGGGGTGAATTCACAGATGCCTTTATGGATCATTTCTTGCCTGCCGAAACTAAGGCAGCCCGTGCCGCGGAGTTTAACAATCTGAAGCAGGGTAGTATGAATATGTGGGAGTACCATATGGAGTTTACGCGCCTGTCCAAGTATGCTATTCACATGTTACCCACTATGGAGGCTGCCGGTTTGTACAGGGCCTTAGCTCCTTGGTTAAGATAACTCAATTAAGGCATAAAAGGAATCCACATAGCTAAAACCGGTAAATTTCCACATTTAGCCCGTGTATACACTCTGTCACCTTGCGTACACAACTTTCACACATCACAATTATCACAAACAACACCAATCCTAAGGGGTAATTCTCCCATGCAAAGTTAGGCAAGACACTTACCTCGAATCATGCTAACTCAATCCACTAGTAGGCCTTTTCCTTGATTGTCCAACTCCGAATGACTCGAATCTAGCCAAAACAATTTCATACTATAAATATAAGCTATAGGAAACTAATTTGAATAATATAGTTACGATCGTTGCAAAGAAATAAAACTCATCTCAAAAAGTCAACATGAGCCCATGTATTCGAACCCGACCAAAATTACAAAATTCGAACACTCATTCGATAACGAGTCTAACCGTAAAAGAATTATTCAAATCCGACCTCAAATCGCCTTTCAAAACCCCAAAATTTTGTCTAGGAAGTTGTTATCATTTCCCCCCAAATTATCAACTCAAATCAATAATTAGATGATGAAAATAGTAATAGATACATGAAATATAGTCCAATCCTGGTTAGAATCACTTACCCCAACAATCTCCTTGAAGAACCCTCGAAAGATCGCCTCACGTCGAGCTTTCTTGGTCCAAAATATGAAAAAATGAGATGAACCCTCGATTTAGAAACTTAAATTCTTCCCAGGTGTTATCCTTCTTCGCAAACACAGAATGTGCCTCGCGTTCGCGAAGTAAAAAATTCTGAGCTGCCAGATTCCGCTCCGCGAACACGAGTTCCCCCGCGCGAACGCGAAGCACATTGATCCCATGCTTAAGCGAACGCGACCCCTCATACGCGAACGCAGTGAACGACTCCTCATACCTTTGCGAACACGTGGCCACCTTCGCGAACACGAAGAACAATCTCCCCTGCCTCCCAGATACCCTTCACGAACGCGAGACCTCTCTCGCAAACGCGAAGAAGTGAATCGGACATCAGAAAATTCAGCAGCTTCAGCAATCCTTAAGGTTCCGAAATGCGCCGAACATGGTCCGAATTACACTCAAGGCCCCCGAGACCTCAATCAAACATACCAACAAGTCCTAAAACACCATACGAACACGCTCGAAGTATCAAATTATATCAAACAACACTAGAACCATGAATCGCACATCGATTCAAGCCTAATAAACTTATGAACTTCCGAATTTTAAAACTAATACTGATTCATATCAAAACATTTCCGATTGACTTCAAATTTGGCACATAAGTCATAAATGACATGACAGACATATTCCAACTTCCGGAATCGGAATCTGACCCCGATATCAATAAAGTCAACTACTAATCAAACTTTCCAACCTTCCAAACCTTTAACTTTCCAACTTTTTTCAATTGATGCTGAAACGGCCTACAGACCTCCAAATCGACATCCGGACATGTTCCTAAGTTCATAATCACCTTACAGAGCTATTGAAACTGTCAAAACTCCATTCCTGAGTCATCTACACAAAAGTCAAACTACGGTCAACTCTTTCAACTTAAACCTCCAACTTAGGGACTATGTGTCCCATTTCACTCAGAAAGTCACCCGAAACAAAAACCAAACACCCCAGTAAGTCACATAATCACAATATAGCATTGATGAGGCTATAAATAAGGGATCGGGGATGAAATACTCAAAACAACCGGTCGGGTCATTACATCCTCCCTCTCTTAAAACAAACGTTCATCCTCGAACAAGTATAGAGACATACTTGAAGTGGTGAAAAGATGAGGATAACGGCTATGCTTATCATGTTCGGTCTCCCAAGTCACCTCCTCTACTGGTTGACCCCTCCACCGAACCTTCAGTGAGGCAATGTTCTTCTATCTCAACATTCGGACATGTCTGTGCAAAATGGCTACCGACTCCTCAACATAAGACAAATCCTTTTCCAACTGGACCGAGTTGTCCACCACATGAGACGAATTGCCATGATATTTCTGGAGCATAGAAACATGGAATATTGGATGAACTGCAGCTAGACTAGGTGGTAATGTAAGCCTGTAGGCCACCTCACCAAATCTCTCAAGAATCTCAATAGGCCAGATATACCTAGGGCTCACCTTGCCCTTCCTCCCGTACCTCATAACACTCTTCATGGGTGAAACCTGGAGCAAGACCCGCTCCACAACCATGAATGGAACATCACAAACCTTCATATCCGCATAACTCTTCTATTTAGATTGGGCTGTGCGAAGCCGATCTTGAATCAATTTAGCCTTTTCCAAAGCATCCTCAACCAAGTCTGAACCCAATAGCCTAGCCTCGCCCGGCTCAAACCAACCCACCGGAGATCGATACTGCCCATACAAGGCTTCATACGGAGCCATATGAATGCTCAACTAGTAACTGTTATTGTAGGCAAACTCCGCAAGCGGCAAGAACTTATCCCAAGAACCCCCAAACTCCATCACACACGCACAAAGCATATCCTACAATATATGAATAGTGCACTCGGACTATCCATCCATTTGATGGTGAAATAGCATACTCAACTCAACCCACGTGCCTAACTCAGGCTGTATGACCCTCCAGAATCATGATATAAACTGCGTACCCAGGTCAGAGATGATGGATATCGGCACGCCATGAAGTCGAACAATCTCGCGAATATAAGACAGAGCCAGCTGCTCTGAAGAGTAGATATTCATCACTAAATGAAATGAGTCGACTTGGTCAACCTATCCACAATCACCCATAGTGCATCAAACTTCCTTTTCGTCTGTGGGATCCCAACAACAAAATCCATAGTAATCCGCTCCCATTTCCACTCTGGAATCTCTAGCCTCTGAAATAATCCACCTGACCCCTGATGCTTATACTTCACATGCTGACAATTTAGGCACCGAGCTACATACTCCACTATGTCTTTATTCATCCTTCTCCACCAATAGTGCTGCCTCAAGTCCTGAGACACCTTAGCGGCACCCAGATGAATGGAGTACCACGAACGGTGAGCCTCCTAAAGAATCAACTCACGCAAACCATCTACATTGGGCACACACAGCCTGGCCTGTATCCGTAACACATCGTCATCCCCAATAGTGACCTCCTTGGCATCGCCGATCGTGTCCTTGAGGACAAGAAAATGGGGATCATCATATTGACGCTCTCTGATACGATTATAAAGAGAAGATCGAGAAATTACACAAGACAAAAATCGACTCAGCTCCGAAATATACAATCTAACAAATAGGTTGGCCAAGGCCTGAACATCCAAGGCTAATGGCCTCTCCACTGTTGGTAAATATGCTAAATTGCCCAAGCTCTCCGCCTTATGACTCAATGCACCGGCCACCACATTGGCCTTCCCAGGATGATATAGAATGGTGATATCATAGTCCTTAAGCAACTCTAGCCATCTCCGCTGCCATAAGTTTTGATCCTTTTGTTTGAACAGATGTTGCATACTCAGGTGGTCGGTATAGAACTCATAAGGGACGCCGTACAAATAGTGCCGCCAAAACTTCAAGGCATGAAAATAGCTGCTAACTCAAAGTCGTGGACAGGATAGTTCTTCACATGAACCTTCAGTTGTCAAGACGCGTAGGCAATCACCCTACCATCCTGCATCAACACCATGCTGAGGCCAACACGCGACGCATCACAGTGTACTGTGTAAGACCCCAAACTTATAGGCAACACCAATACTAGGGCTGTAGTCAAAGTAGTCTTGAGATTTTGAAAAATCTCCTCACACTCCTCCGTCCACCTAAATGGATAACCCTTCTGGATCAATCTCGTCATAGGTGCAGCAATAGATGAGAAACCATCTACGAATCGACAGTGATACCCCACCAAACCAAGAAAACTCTGAAAATTAATCGCTGAAGACGGTCTGGGCCAATGCTGCACTGCTTCAACCTTCTTCGGGTCTACCTTGATCCCCTCACTCGACACTACATGACCCAAAAATGCCACTGAATCAAGCGAGAATTCACACTTTGAAAATTTTGCATACAACTACTTTTCTCTCAAGGTTTGAAGCACGGTGCTCAGGTGCTGCTCATGATCCTCCTGGCTCCGGGAGTATACCAAGATGTCATCAATAAACACAATGACGAATGAGTCAATATAGAGCTGGAATACACTGTTCATCAAGTGCATGAATGCTACTGGGGTGTTGGTCAGCCCAAATGACATTACAAGGAACTCGTAATGACCATACCGAGTCATGAAGGTAGTCTTCGGGATATCCGACTCCCGAATCTTCAACTGATGATAGCCTGACCGCAAGTCAATATTTGATAACACTCTGGCACCCTGTAGCTTATCAAATGGGTAATCAATGCGTGGAAATAGATACCTACTCTTCATTGTCACCTTGTTCAACTATTGACAATCAATACACATGCTCATGGAACCATCCTTCTACTTTAGATACAAGACTGGAGCACCCCAATGTGACACATTAGGTCGAATGAAGCCCTTATCAAGCAACTCTTCCAACTACTCCTTTAACTCTACTGGGGCTATACGATATGGTGGAATAGAAATAGGCTGAGTGCCCGGCAACAAATCAATACCAAAATCGATATCCCTATCGGGCGGCATGCCCGGAAGATCCACTGGGAATACATCTAGATAATCCCTCACTACCATAACTGACTTAATAGTAGGAGTATCAACACTGACATCTCTCACAAAAGCTAGATATGCCTCACGCCCCTTCCCAACCATCTGTTGCGCCTTAAGGAAAGATACCACCTGACTAGGGACATAATCCAAAGTACACTTCCGCTCTAACCGTGACAAACCTGGCATATCCAATGTCACCATCTTGCCATGACAATCAAATATAGCATGATAGGGCGACAACTAGTCCATGCCCAAAATAATATCAAAATCTACCATACTGACCAATAATAGGTCAGCTCTGGTCTCAAACCACCAAGAACAACTAAACACGACCGATGCACACGGTCAACTATAATGGAATCTCCCACAAGTGTGGACACATAGAAAGGAGAACTCAAGGAATCACGGGATATACCTAGATATGGAGAAAAGTAAGATGATACATAAGAATAAGTAGAGCCTGGATCAAATAAGAATGATGCATCTCTATGACAAACCGGAACAATACTTGTGATAACTGAGTCAAATGCAACCGCCTCCGTCCTAGTAGGAAGAGCATAACATCTGGCCTGGCCTCCCCCTCTAGGGCAACATCTACCTGCCCGACCTCCACCCCTGGCTGGCTGTGTAGGTGGAATGGCAACTGGTACGGTAACCACGGCCTAAGTAGCTTGAGGACCCTGTAGAATACAAAGAGCTTGAGTAGTCTGTAGAGGTGCACCCCTCCTGAGTCTAGGGCAGTCCCTCACCATATGACGAGTGTCACCATACTCAAAACAAGCTCTCAGAGGATGTGGTTGCTAGATCTGGCTCGGGCTTTATCGGCTGGATTGACGGCTGAAAGCACCCCGTGTAGGATGTGCACTAGACAGTAGTGGTGCATAATGGGCAACCTCGGGCTTGGAAGTGGCCGAAACACCGCTGGAAGCTGAAAGTGCTGAATGAATAGGAAAACTCACATAGCCCCTATCATGACGGGCTGCAACTGAGGCACGGGCACCACTATATGTACCAGAATCTTGAGGCCTCTTGGCCTCCATCCCCTCTCTCTCCAGGGCCTACATACCTTCCAATATCCTAGCGATCTCCACTACCTACTGGTATGGGATGTCCATCTCCAACTCTCGAGCCATGCTGAATCTGATATCAGGATTGAGCCCCTTGATAAGACTTTGGGGAACAAACTCCCTCATGAACATCTCTGAGAATTGAGCCCAGGTGAGTAAAGTTTTCTCAACAGGGCTACCCAACTCACACGCTCGCTACCACTGATAAGTCATTCCCTTAAGTTAGAACATAGAAAAAGCAACCCCACTTGACTCTACAATACCCATAGGACGAAAGATATGGTGGCACTCCTCAAGAAAACCATGGGCATCCTCTGAAGCCAAATCGCTGAAGGTAGGTGGTTGCTACTTCTTGTACCTCTCGAGCTTGAGTTGCTCCCCCTCAGAAGCTGCTGCTTTAACCTCATGATGAGCTGGGACAACCGGCTGCACTAGTATGACCTCTAGGACCTGGTCAACCTGGACCTGCTGCTCTGGGGTATGGGCGGCGGGAGTCTGTGCTCCTCCCCTGGCCTGAGATATGGCAGGAGCAAGTGGAATCAACCCCCGCCTGAGCTAAAGTTCCAAACATGCTCAAACGCTGGGCGAGAGTCTCCTGAAGTGCAGGGGTAGTGACAGGCATCTCAGGTGCCTGCTCTCCAACTGGAGCTACTGGTGGCTCCTCTGTAGCAGTTCGGGTAGGTGCTCTGGTTGTACCACGTGCCCTTCCTCGGCCTCTACCCCAGCCCCGGCCTCTCGCGGCTCTTGTAGGGGATGCGAGTGTCTGATCATCAGATCCGGTTGTGCGTGTCCTCACCATCTGTAAGAGAATAGAAAGACAGAGATTCAAAATTCTGAAGTCAACAAATTTGCACTATAAAGAATCAAAGAAGTGAAGCTTTTCGTAACAGTTCCATAGACTCTAGAAGATAAGTACTGATGTCTCTGTACCGATCCGCGAGACTATACTAAACAAACTTGTGACTCATAACACCTATAAACCTAGAGCTCTGATACCAACTTGTCACGACCCCAATTTTCCTCTGTAGGATGTCGTGATGACACCTAGTCTCTAAGTCTAGGTAAGCCTAACATTCATACATAAATAACTAAAATAATAAATAAAGTCTCAAAGCTCAACAACTATATAATATGAAATCTGCAACTCAGCATATACAAGTCCCAAGACCTGGCGTATATAAGTCACAAGCTCTAAATAGAAGTACTGCATAATCCTTTACATCAATATCTATAAAAGGATAAGGAAAATAAAATAGTCAACATAGAGGGGGACTCTGAGGCCTACAGACACTGACAAGTATACCTTGAAGTCTCTGCAGCTGAGCTCTCGCTAATACCTGGGCTGATATGAGATACTTTGATCTGCACAAAAATATATTCAGAAACATAGCATGAGTACACCACTGTAATGACCCGACCGGTCGTTTTGAGCATTTACGCTTCGCTCGATTGTTTGATGGCATGAGTAGCTCCATATAATGTATTACGACTTATGTGAATCGTTGGATTTGATTTTCAGGTTATTCGAAATCAATTTGGAAGAAAGAATTTCATCGTTGAAGCTTTAACTTAGAAGTGTTGACCAAGTTTGATTTTTGTGAATTTGACCCCGGAACAGAGTTTTGATGGTTATGAACCATACGCATGGTGATTTTGGACTTGGGCGTATGCCCGGATTTGCATTTGGATATTTCTAGAAGGATTCAACACCTATTTAGCAAAAACTGTAAATTTGAAGGCTTGAAAAGTTCATAAGTTTGACCGAAAGTTTATTTTGATGCTATCGAGTTCGGATTGTAGTTCCGGGAATTGGAATAGCTTTATTATGTCATTTAGGACTTGTGTGCAAAATTTGGGTTCATTTCGGATTGATTTAATATGTTTCGGCATTAGTTTTGGAAGTTGAAAGATTCAAAGTTCATTATGTTTGATTTGAGGTGCGATTCATCGTATCAATGTTGTTATGCATGATTTGAGGCCTCAAGTAGGTCTACGTTATGTTATAGGGCTTGTTGGTATATTCATACGGGGGCCTGGGTGGCCCGGGTGAGTTTCAGACGAGGTTGAGATCATTTCATTTCATGTTGCATTGCTTAAGAGGAACTGGTTCACGCAGGTGCGATGGTCGCAGAAGTGATGAAGGGGTCGCAGAAGCGAGGTGAGACCTGGGCGAGAATGATCACAGAAGCGGACTTAAGGGCGCATCTGCGCGTCCACAAAAGCATAAGTCTAGCTGCAGAAGCGGCATGAGGCGCAAAAACGGGAGTTGGTTGGCACACCTGCGTGTGCGCAAAAATGGAAAAACTCCGTAGGTGCGGAAGGGTTGGTCGTCATATAAGCAAGATTTTTCCGCAGAAGCAGAGGTCGCAGATGTGACAATTTGACCGCATATGCGAAAATGCTGGGCAGAAGCTATTTATCAAGGTTTTGGTTTTGTTTATCATATTTTGAGATATGGGACTCGGAGTGAGGCGATTATTTAGGCAAATTCCATCACAGGGATTGGGGTAAGTGTTATACACTCGGTCTTGATTATATTATGTGATTTTATCTTCATTTTGGTTAATTGGATTATGAGGTTTAAGGAGAAAATTGAAGATTTTAGCCTAAAGTTTCATAGAGTGAGTTTTTGAGTTTTGAACGTTGATTCAGAGTCGGATTTGAGTGAGACTAGCATGGTTGGACTCGTAATTGAATGGGTTTTCGGATTTTATAAGTTTTGTCGAGTTCTGAGGCACAAGCTTGGGTTAGACTTTTGGGTTGATTTTGGGCTTTTGATTAAAGATTCGATCTTTATTCATAGGGTTGTTTCCTTTGGCATTATTTGATGTATTTGAGTTTCTTTTGGCTAGTTTCTAGCCGTTCGGAGGTTAGTACACGCGGGATGGCATTTTTGGAGCATCGTTTGGCTTGCTCGGCATTGAATTTGGCTTGTGGAAGATAAGTAACACTTCTAAACTTGGTACTGAGGGTATGAACCCCCAAATATACGTGTTATGTGTTTGGTGTTGAGGTGACACACATGCTAGGGGACGGGCGTGTGGGCATGAACCATGTGAATTGTGACTCAGTTATTTCTGTGGTACTGTGTAATTGGGTTGTGATCCATGTTAGACCCCATGTCTAGGCTATATGCTTATCCTGTTGGGACCCACTGAGGTCATCTATGCTATTGAGTTATTTTCTTACATTGTAATTACATACTAAGTCATTCGCATTCATTTGCATATCATATCTCAGTCTCTGTTACCATTTATTGATACATCACATCATCATGCTGGGCGGATTTTCATGACATTGTGAGCCCGAGAGACTGGAGAAATTGATGACTGAGTGAGGCCAAGGTCCTGATGGTGAGGATATTTATAGGATCTTGCTGCATGTTGCAGCATGTTTTATTGACTTATTCCATGATTAGCTTGTTATAACACTTGCGCTGAAGGAGCCCCTCCGGAGTCTGTACACACTCCCTCAGTGAGCGCAGGTACCTACTGAGTGCGAGTGTTGAGTGCTGAGTGCGAGTGCCGAGTGATTGGGAGGATTAAGTGACTGTGAGGACTGAGTGCGAGAGGACTGAGTGAATTGATACTCTAAGAGTATGCATATGGTTTTATCACTGAGTTGCAGCGCCTTTGACATGCACACTTGACATACAGGCATAGAGATGCATTTTCCTCATGTTATATGATATTGCGTCATTCATGACTTCACATACTCATTGACATGTAGGCATAGAGATGTATTTTCTTCATGCCATTTGAAAATGAAACATTTACTTGTTGAAAGTTTTTGGGAAAAAAATCACAGCTTTACAAACGTACTCCTATTTGGTGATTTCGGTAAAAGATTGGGTTTTCACTCATATACTTGAAAAGCATGCCTATTTTTCGTAAACGTGTACGAGTTGAGCCTCATACCTCTAGGATAGTTTGCTTGCATTATTTTATTATATTGTAATGAAGCGTTGTTGGTTACTGGAGTTGGACTCAGACCTTTGTCCCATCTCGTCATTACTTTCAACCTAAGGTTAGGTGTGTTAGTTATTGAGTACACGGGGTCAATTGTACTCATACTACATTTCTGCACCTTGCGTACAAATGTTTGATGCTGCTGTTGATGTGCATAGCGGGAGCTGGATTTGAAGATGTACCTGTGTTCCAGTCATAGCTACCTCTTGATCTTGGTAGCTTTAGAATTTTAATCTGTTCATATATATTTCAAACAGATGATATACATTATTTCATACCAGCTTTGTAAACTCTAAATCTTAAAAGGTCATGATTTGCACTACTAGTCCTTGGGAATTCTTGTATAACAGTTTAGTTGTATTATCATTTCTTCTTTTAATAAATATCATTTGAATTGGTTTGTTGTTAACTAGCTTACTTAGCGGGTTGGGTTAGGTGCCATCACGGCTAGTTGAATTTTGGGCATGACAAGGTGGTATTAGAGCTCTAGGTTCATAGGTTCTAAAAGGCATGAGCAAGTGTCTAGTAGAGTCTTGCGGATCGGTATGATGACGTCTATACCTATCTTCGAGAGGCTACAAGGCATTTAGGATAATTTCCCATCCTTCTTTCCTTATCGTGCGGAATTCATTCAGCTTGAAACATAACTCCTTGCACTCCCTCCACGCATTCGTATGCACATGTGAGCGCTCGGTATTAGTTGTGCATTACCGTCTTATGATTCCATGGATGAGGTGCGAGATGTGATTTCGATGTGCTGATGATGGGCCAATCTGGAAGACTTGAGGCCGGGGTTTTACTGGAGCTTGAGAACGGGGATTTTGGTTGTGTGAGTACGTTCTTTTGGACTTATATATCTGGTAGTGTCCTATTAGTGGAAATTGTGGCTTGATGAGTAATTGTATGGATATATGATGAGTATGATGTGACTGCGAGATGTGTTCAGATGGTTTGATTGTGATGATAATAGTTTGCTTGAGATGTAAAAAGAACTATTGGGTGTTAAATTGATGTCTTGATGTGATTTATAGTCTCAAGTTATGAGTATGTTGAAATATTTTTCATGTTGTTTAATTGTGGAACGGTGTAGATATTCATGTCTTATTGTGAGTTCAGACTCAGAAAAAAAAAGTTAAGTGATTGTGTAGTAATCGTGGTTGTGAAAGGATATAGCAAGATGCCAGTTTGAGGCTAAGCAGGTGGGTTATCTCCAGTGGAGTAATCTACGGAGGTGTGTCCTTATATTGTTGTGTGGAGAGTTTCTCTTTTACCAGAAGGGTATATGTGTTGAGATTTGAATTCGAATTCAGTTGAGAAAGTTGACTTGATCGTCATATGGATGTATGCGAGCTTAGTAGATGATTTGAGATACTATATGGTTTGTGTTATGTGAACTTATGAAGGATTTAGTTGAATCTCCAAACGGTATTATGGCAGTAATAGAGTATGGGTATGGTGAGTTATCAGATGTTCTATTCTATGGCATTGAGCTAAGTGGGGGAGTCTGCTATCGACGATTTGATTGCACGGTTATGTGTTGTATTGGTTTCAATTTGAGGTATACTTCCGAATCAGTTATGACCTATAGAGGTTGAGATCGAGGATGACTCGAGTAAGCGAATTTCTAGAGGCGGGTTGTATTACACTTTATGGGTATATAGAAATCATGGAATGAGTTGAGTTATTATTCGTGACAGAGGTAGTGTGCATGGTGTATGAATTTTCTCGATTGCGTTAAGGCAGGGTTACTTCTTCAGGTGTTGTTGTGCTAATGGGGCATAGGTCGTTCAGCCCATTGGGCGGTGCAATTGAGATTTGAGCAGAGTGGATGACTCTCGAGAAGGTTCTAACGGATTCAAGATCTATGTGGCAATTGAGAATTTTTCGGACTTGTATGTGGCTAAAATCTGAGATTTGCATTAGATGATGTCGAGACTTGCGGTATTTCTATATCATTATGGATTTAACATTATGGTATCAGAAAGGCGGAGGAAACGGCTTTAGATTCACAAAAGGTCTCTTCAGAGTGGGTGTCTCGGTTGCAGTACTGTTGGAGTGTTTAAGAGGGAATACATCGGCTTATGGGCCTTAGGACAGTGTGGTTTTATGCTAGGATCTCGTGGGGTGAGTTTTGGTTAAGAATCGTGGTGTTCTGGCAAGGGAAGTGTCCATTTGAGGGTGATTTGGAAGGAACTCAGAGAAATAGGACAATTTGGTATCAACTTGGATCATCACGGTAATGGATATGATCGGTTCTTTGGGTACTTAGGATGTGGTAAACCTCTACAGGTGTTTCGTGGTAATGCTCTTGGGTTTTGGTGACCTGCGTGACTTGGTTGAGATAGAGGGATTCGGTTCTGATAGATGGGTTATGTGGATATGGATTTCAAAGTGTTCTCAATGGTGTTTACCACAGTTCGAGGTGTATATTTCCTGCTGGCGTGAGGAGCGTGTTGCGTTTTGTGATTTTCTCCTAGATGAGATCAAATGGAAGGTTCATAGGCTAATTGAGTATGTAGTTTACTCGTGACTAAAAGTGGATTATGAGATTCTCGTACTTTTCATATTCATGATAGATGCGGTATGTTGTGTGGGAATAAGATTTGCGCGTGCAAGGTCATGATTTAGTTTTGAAAGGAAGGGCATGAATTCTTAGACAACATGGGTGGTTTTATATGACTAGATGAATGATATTACTACTTGGTATTGCCTAAGGAGGGCGTACATTTCAGAAGGTGCACTGAGTGTTGACCTACAGATGCTTTATTGGTATTGCGGTACTCGTCTGGTTGATCGAATGCTGATATTTAGATTTTGCTATGTAGCACAGAAGAATCATAAAAGTATTCCTCGTGGCATGATTGTGTATGAGAGATGTGTTAGACATTCAGGCGGTGGAGTTGGGATCGGATGTGGTGATTCGTGTGTTCTATGAATTTGGAGACCGGTAGTTCTCGAAAGCGGATTGTTTCATTGTTGTGGACCGTGAAGTTGTGGCCAAATCTAGCCAAATGATAATATGTGTTATGATTCAGTCATTGTGGACTTTAAGAGGGTTATTTATCTATTTGTGGGCAACCAGAGTGATTTGGGGTTCATTCGTAGGCCTAATGAGGATGCGCATTCTACATTGGGTCGAATTGCTTGACCCGTACTACCATTGTTGAGGGATGTGCCATTCGGTTAGAGTTGAACTTATTCGTGTTCTGATATGCTCTATAAGTTACCCTTCTATGACATGAGGGGTTGTGATTCGTTGGTTATATGCACACATGGTGCGGTTCTATTTGGGAAGTATATCGGAATTTGATCAAGATAGGTATTAGGTGTGGAATGAGTAATTGCGCATTGGATATATTCTTTTCGGAATGTGGTATTGTGTTATTTGTTTCTTCATGGTTATGGTCATGAATCCTGGGTATTTGATGTCGAGGTGCGCGTGGTTTTTGATTTCGAACATGGTGGCTTGAGGTATTTCATATGGGCTGGTGTTTGGATGGGGTCACGCATTGCAGCGGAGTTATGTTGAGATATGCTCCTTTGTGTTAGATTCGTATGTCTTGGTTCTACTATGTATGATGGGTTCGTAGCATTGCGTTTGTGGTGGTACTTGTTGAACTTGCGAGATGGTTTTCTCATTTGAGTCATTTTTCCATGCTTGAGTACATTTGTGTTGTTGCTTATTGGTGCACGGATTGCACGGGTTGTGGATTTAGGTTGTATTGATGTTGCAAGTCACTAGAGTGGTTGTGTTTGATGAGATGAGGTCATTGGGCCTAGAATGGATACTATCGGATTTGATTACGGAAGAATAATATCGGAAGTTGGCCCAGGATTTGGCTTCGGTTCTTGTCGGACGAGAGAGAGCTCCATGACTTGTTGATATGATGAATGGTTATGAGTTCCCGCGTTTTTCTTTCATCATAGGCAGTGTACGAAGGTTTTTGGATGAGGCTTTGTTTGATATGAGGTTTATTACCGTTAATGGGTTGTTTTGAGCGGCCACTGTGATCAGAAATTTTGCTACGAGTATGCGAGTCATGTAGCAGGTCATGTGATTACATCTTGGATTATGGTTATGGCTTGATACAACTTTTTCATACTTGTACAATGTGTAGACGGGAGGTCCGAGTTTTGTAGGAAATCTCGGATGTTGGAAATTGGATTATGTGGTTTACGGGCAAAGGTTGAAATAATGATCTTCAATTATGTTGTGTTGTCGGGCCTATATGGAATAGGGTGACAAGAATCACCCCCGGGTATGTACATGGTAAGGTTGCACGGCGATTTGATGGCTTTGGAACAACTCTTGGCACGTTCGAGGCGAACATATGTTTAAGTGGGGGAGGATGTAACGATCCGACCGGGCGAACACATGTCTTGTTATGAGTTCAGACTCAAAAATAATTAAGTGATGGCGTAGTAATCGTGGCTGCAAAAGGATATAGCAAGATGCCAATTTGATGCTAAGCAGGTGGGTAATTACCCCACGCAAAATTAAGCAAGACACTTATCTCGAATCACGCTAACTCAATCCACTAGTAGGCCTTTTCCTCGATTATCCAATCTTAACGGCTCGAATCTAGCCAAAACAACTTCATGCTATAAATACAAACTATAAGAATTTAATTTGAATAATAAAGTTACGATCTTTACAAAGAAATAAAAAGTCAACTCAAAACGTCAACTCGGGCCCGCATCTCGGAACCCGACCAACATTATAAAATACGAACACCCATTTAAACACAAGTCCAACCATATAAGAATTACTCAAATCCGACTTCAAATCGCCTTTCAAAACCCCAAAATTTAGTCTAGGGAGTTTTTACCATTTTCCCCAAATTTCCAATGCAAAGCCCTAATTAGATGATGAAAATAGTAATAGATTCATGAAATATAGTCCAATCCGGGTTAAACTCACTTACCCTAACAATCTCCTTGTAGAACCCGCAAAATATCGCCTCACACCGAGCTCTCTTGGTCCAAAATATGAAAAAATGAGATGAACCCTCGATTTAGAAACTTAAATTCTGCCCAAGTGTTATCCTTCTTCGCGAACGCGGAATGTGCCTCACGTTCGAAGCACAAAATTGTTAGCTGCTAGATTCCCCATCGTGAATGCAAGATCCCCCACGCGAACACGATGCACATTGAGCCTAGGCCAACGCGAATGCGACCCCTCATATGCGAACACGATGAATAACTCCTCATACCTTCGCGAACGCGTGGCCATCTTCGCGAACGAGGAGAACGACCTCTCTTTCCTCCCAGATACTCTTCGTGAACGTGAGACCTCTCTCGCTAACGTGATGAAGGGAACCGGACATCAGAAAATTTAGCAGCTTCAGCAATCCTTAAGGTTCCGAAATGCGCCGAACATGGTTCGAATAACACCCGAGGCCCCGGGGACCTCAACCAAACATATCAACAAGTCCTAAAACATCATACGAAAATGCTCGAAGCATCAAATCACATCAAACAACACTAGAACCATTAATCGCGCATCGATTCAAGCCTAATGAATCTTTGAATTTCAAAACTAATGCAGATTCATACCAAAACAACTCTGATTGACTTCAAATTTTGCACAAAAGACATAAATAACATGATTGACCTATTCCAACTTCCGGAATCAGAATCTTACCCCGATATCGACATAGTCAACTCTCGGTCAAATTTTCCAACCTTCCAAACTTTCAACTTTCCAACTTTTGTCAATTCACGCCGAAATGACCTATGGACTTCCAAATCGACATCCGGACACGCCCCTAAGTCCAAAATCACCATACGGAGTTATTGGAATTGTCAAAGTTATATTCTGGAGTCATGTACACAAAAGTCAAACTACGGTCAACTCTTTCAACTTAAACCTCCAACTTAAGGACTATGTGTCCCATTTTACTCTGAAACTGTCATGACCCAAACTAACCCCTATCGTGATGGCGCTTATCGTGGAACTAGGCAAGCCGACTCATTTCCAAAACAAACCGATATTTTTATTTCAAAGATAATTCCAATGTTATTTAACATAAAAACCTTCGTAAATGAGTTCCAATCAAAATAAAAGTGCGGAAGGAAAAGTCCGACATCGGGGTGTCACTAGTCATGAGCATTGTGAGCATCAACTTTTTGACTATATTTGAATTTTTATCACCTTCTACTATGTAAATATTTTCAGAAATGTAATATATATTGTTTAGCTTTGTTACACTTTTATATATATATATATATATATATACACATAGAAAAATTATTAATAATTTAACAAGTCAATTATTACTATTAGTATTATTTTTCTCTTTATTTTTAAATAAAATGAATTAAAAACCGAAAATAAATAAAAATTAATTATTATTTTTTTAAACAAAAAAACAAATTTCGAATGGGAATTAAAAAATAGGAAAAGTAGAAATATAAAATTAAAAAGCAAAAGTAAAAGTAAAAGTAGGTAGAAATTGTTTAATAAAAAAAGTAAAAGAAAGTGGAATATTAAAAAAATAAAAGTAAAAGAATGTAAAAATTTAAAAAATAAAAAGTAAAATAAAGTTGGAATTAAAAACTAAAAGTAAGGGTATCTGAGTTTTTAAAAACAAAAGTAAAATAAGTGAAAAATAAAAAAAGAAAAGTAAAATAAGTGGGAAATAAAAAAAGAAAAGTAAAAAAGTGAGATTTTAAATATATTAAAAGTAAAAAAGTGAGAAATTAAAAAAGAAAAGTAAAGGAAAGTGGGGAATTATTTTTTTAAAAACAATAAGAAAAATGGGAAGTGAAAATTCTTTTTAATTAAAAATAAAAAAAAAATAAAAAATAAAAAGTAAAAAAATAAAAATCTAAAAATTCTGAAATATTTTTCTATAAATAGAAGAGAAATGTGATGAAAGAGAGAGAGAGAGAGAGAGAGAGAGAGAGAGAGAGAGGAAAAAATAGGGAGGAAGGAATTGAGAAAAAATTATTTTCTTCTTCTAAGATAAGGAAATTTCTACTCGTGTCATTCTTTCTTCGGCTTTCTTTCAAAAAATCCAACAATTATCACCTAAACTCCATCCCCGAACCAACTGCAAACCAAGCTAAAACGCACCACAAAAAACAAGCCGAAAATCCAGCGAAACAGTCCCCTTTTGTATAGAAAACAATAGCTCCAAAGTTGAGTCGTCGAGTTCGAGCTCCATTTGTCGATTTTGGTCGAGGCTCCATTTACATCCTTGTCCATTGTCCGAGCTTCAAAACAGTCTTGTAAAGGTCTATTTATCTCATTATTGTTTTATTAAGATATTATACTTGAATATATAATTTGATCTTATTTAGATTCATGAAGATTGAAATATATTTTTTTGTATTAATTGTTAGGTCTCATTAGTTTTGTTAAATTTAACTACTTTCTTGATGATTAACATGAAGATTTATAAAAAATAATTTTTGGGCACGTAGTGAATGTTTGAACTTTGGGGATAAAATCTATGTGTGCTAGTTGAAATTGAAAAATGAGGTTTGGACTAAAAAAAAAAAATGATTGGGCCCGGTGGTTGGGTTGTGCTTAATGAAACATGTACTACTGCAATTGACTAATTGATAAGGGAGTAGCTTGATGAACTAGTATCTGGACATACTCATTAATTGGCTTTAAAGGGCAAATTGTACAACGCTCCAATTTAATTTACCTGGTCCAAAATAGTTTCTGTCAGGCCCAATTTAGTAAGAGCAAAAGCTGACCCATTTTTCACAATTGATTTTCATAGCTCTTGACCTTACACAGATCTCAAACCCGTAAGGAAAAATAAATCATGAACACGTGCTAGTTGCTTTAGGCGCGATTAATAAATCATCGTGACTATGGGTATGGTTCATGTGGCATGGTCACGATACGTAAACCCCAACTCAAGTGCGCATTTCACGCGACTTGACTTCAACTTCGAATAATAATAAAACTAAACATGTTGTAAATCGCGGGTGCGTTTCACGTGACGCGATTCGCAATATGTACAAAAACAAATGAGTTTGCGACATCGCGACTTGTTCAAATAAGTTCCATAAATATTAAAAAGCGATAAAAGACAAAAATGCACAATAGGTTTAAAACATATAATAAATCAGATAATTACGCCAAGTATTAATTGTTAAGAGCCCGTGCTAAAACCACGAAACTTGGGAGTGCCTCACACCTTCTCCCAGGTTAACAGAATTCCTTACCCGGTCTTCTATGTTCGTGGACCAAAAATAAGAGTCAAATTTCCTCGATTTGGGATTCTAAAATAAACCGGTAACTTGGGACACCATAAATTATTCCAAGTGGTGACTCTGAATTAAATAAATAATCCCATTTCGAATAATGTCACTTAAATTGGAAAAACTCCCTATCCCCTATCCCCTCGGGAAAAAGGAGGTATGACAAGCATCTACTACAATCTGTCTAACAATATCAAGGCTAACTCAGCCTGAAAAATAGCTAAATACAACTAGAAGAAGATAAGAGGGAGAATAGCAGGGGCTGCGATCGCCAAACAACTACCTTGCTATCTCCAAGAAAATCTGCATCCAGAACAATCAATAACCGCTACCGTGTCCAGCTACACCTGAATCTACACACAAGGTGTAGGGAGTAACGTGAGTACGCTAACTCAGTAAGTAACAATAATAAATAAAGACTGAGCAGTAGTGACGAGCAATAAAGCATATAACATTCATATCGGGAAATCTTAGTAAAATACCACATGCTTTAAAAATCAAGATTTGAATCAAAACATCTCGTTTAACCCAGTCCCAGTAAAAATTATTTAAAGGTATTTTCAAATAGTTTTCAGACAGAGGAAAAATGCAAAGGTGAGCAAAATGATGAAATCATAAATAGCCCCTCGGGCAAAACATCACTCGTATACAGCCCCTCGGGCAAATTTCACAGTCACTCGTGCCATTCGGGCATACCTCACAATCACTCTTGCCACTCGGGCATACCTCACAATCACTCATGCCTCCCAGTCACTCAGCACTCGCACTCAGTAGGTACCTGCGCTCACTGGGGGTGTGTACAGACTCCGGAGGGGCTCCTTCAGCCCAAGCACTATAATCTGCACGGACAACTCACGTGCTATAATAATAAAGTATGCTGCAGGCGGGCAGCCTCGATCCACACTTATCCTCACAAATCAGGCCCTCAGCCTCACTCAGTCATAAACCTCTCAAGCCACTCGGGCATTTCAGTAAAATAGGGCATTCGGTCCAAAATATTTATATGCATCAAAATCGAGTCAAAAACTGAGTTATGCGGTAGACATGTATAAACATGACTGATTATAGATTTTCAATCGAAAATAATGAGAGGATATTAAGAAAAAGCCCCTAAAGGTCCAAACACCACTGGCGCAAGGCCCAAACATGGCATTCAGCCCAATTTACAGAAACTCTTTCCAAAACATATAAGTATCATATAGTTTCAATAAAGTATGCAACTTTACAGTTGCTACGGGACGGACCAAGTCACAATCTCCAATAATGCACGCCCACACGCCCATCACCTAGCATGTGCGTCACTAAAATAGTATAATAATACAAAATCCAGGGTTTGTTACCCTTAGGACTAGATTTACAATTGTTACTTACCTCAAACCGGTCAAATCTCTACCACGCAATGCTCTTGCCTCTGGACTCGTCCTCCAAATGCTCCGAATCTATTCACAATCATTACAATACCATCAATACGCGCTAATGGAATGAATTCCACAAGAAAAGCTACAAAATTAGACAAAACCCAAAATTGGCTCAAACCCGGCTCCCGGGTCCCACGTCTCGAAATCCGACAAAATTCACAAAACTAGAAAGATCATTCACTCACGAACCTAACCATACCAAATTCATCAAAATCTGACATCATTTGATCCTTCAAATCCTTAAATTACTCTCCAAAGATTCCAAGACCTAACCCCTCATTTTTACTAATTACAATGATTAAACAACGGAAACTCACCATATATACGAGTATTAGGGCTCAAGCAACTTGCCTCACTGATAGCCCTTGAATCAACCTTCAAAAATCCCTCCAAAAGCTCCAAACACCGACTTGAAAATGGTGGAAATGAACCAAATTCGCGAAGGGTTCTATTTATGGTTTCTGCCCAGGTTTTTCGCACCTGCGGAAACTTTCACGCTTCTGCGCCACCGCACCTGCAGAAAGAGCCATCGCGGGTGCGGAACTCATTTAGGAGCCCAGTTTCCACATATGCGGCCCAAAACCCTGCGCCTGCGAAGGCGCACCTGCGCGTTTCCTCCGCTTCTGCGAAGCCTGCCCAGCATCCCCCTTTCTGCATTTGCGCCCCAGGTTTCGCACCTGCGGGCTTGCATATGCGACCTCCAACTCGCACCTGTGCAACCTGCCTAGCCCAGAATTGCCTGCATCTGCGCACTCCCCACGCGCACCAGCGGCCTCGCACCTGTAACTCTTTCTTCCGCAGGTGCGAAAATAGTAATAGCAGCAGCTTCAGCTGCATTTTCCAACTTCGACAAATCCGTTAACCACCCGGAATCACCCCGAGGCCCTCGGGACGTCAACCAAAAATACCAACAAGTCATATATCAACATACCAACTTAGTCGCATCTTCGAATCACTCAAAACAACATCAAATCATCAAATTACCCTCGAATTCAAGCCTAAGAACTTCTAAATTTCTACATTCGGCAAGTGATGCCGAAACCAACCAAACCACATCAGAATGACCTCATATTTTTCACACACATCTCAAATGACACTACAAACCTACTCCAACTTCCGGAATTCCATTCTGACCCCGATATCAAATTTTCCTCTGCAGACCGAAATCGCCAAATTTCCAATTTCGCCAATTCAAGCCTAATTCTACCACGGACCTCCAAATCACATTCTGGACACACTCCTAAGTCCAAAATCACCTAACATAGATAACAGAATCATCATAATTCAAATCCGAGATCGTTTACATATAGGTCAACATCCAGTTGACTTTTCCAACTTAAGTTTCTACTTAAGAGACTAAGTGTCTCAATTCACTCTGAAACACTACGGTCCCGAACCAACTAACCCTATATAACATAATATAGCTGAATAACACAAAAAGAAGTAGAAATAGAGAAAATGGGGCTATAACTCTCGAAACGACCGGCCGGGTCGTTACAGAAACTCACCCAAAACAAAAACTAAACACCCCAGCAAGTCACATAATCACAATATAGCATACAGGAGGCAATAATTATAGGATCAGGGCTGAAATACTCAAAACGACCGGCCGGGTCATTACACAAGTCGACCACCCGTCACTACTTCTTCAAGGTTAGACTAGATACTTACTAGGTACGCATTGTTTCCGTACTCACGTTACACTTCTGCACTTATGTGCAAGTACTGAGACAGGTACTACCAGTGGTCACGCGAGCGCGTAGCCAATTATATACGGAGACTTAGTGTGAGATGCTTGCCTTGCTACTATCTCCAGCACCAGAGTCTCCCTCTACCTTATTATTTTATTTTTGTCTATCACTTCCAGACTGTAGTAGTAGTAGTAGTTTTGTACATTTTCTAGATTTCTCATATACTTGTGGCATCGGGTTTTGGGATTTTTATCATTTTTGTACTATTGTACTTTTCATCTTATCTCTATAGTAGGTGTACTTATTATGCTGGTATTTTGGTTAAGAGATGAGTAGATACGGATGTGTGGGATCCTACTTATTTTATTTCTTTTAAAAAGGAAAGCTTTGTTTTAAATGTTAAAAATAGGGTAAATAAATAGTAGCTTCATTTTTGGGCTTGCCTAACGGTGGCGTTAGGCGCCATCACGACCTACTATGGGTTTTTGGTCGTGACAGCTAGGTATAAGAGCTTTAGGTTCATATAGGTCTCACAAGTCATGAACGGGCCTAGTAGAGTCTTGCGGATCATGCGAAGACATCAGTTCTTATCTTTGAGAGGTTATAAAGTGTTAGGAAACTTCTCTTTCTTCATCTCCTATCGTGCAGATGATATTGTGCTATCTTTGTATTGATCTCTCACAGATGGTGAGAACACATGCAGAAGATGTACCGGGCAGTAGAGGAGCTACCCACATTGCTAGAGGCCGAGGCAGAGGCCGGGGGAGGGCTCCAGCTCCAGTCAGAGGACGAGGGAATCCTAGAGTTGCTCTCGTTGTACCACCAGTGGATCTAGTGGAGGATCCTATTGTTGAAGAGAAGGATGAGGAGTCTGAGCTATGCCAGCCCCAACAGATTTCATGATTGCGCCACGAGTCCAAGAGGTCATGGGTCGTATGCTGTGGTTCATGGACTCTATGACATAGGCTGGTTTATTTCCAGCGGACCCTGCCACATCTCAGGCGGGAGGGGAGCACATACCCCTACCGCTCAGGCTTCAGGGCACGTCGTTCCTATTTATCAAACATTTTTGAAATACCTGTGGGCGGAGCCCTGCCAGTTGCAGCGGCTATCCCAGAGGCTGCGCAATCGTTGATCAGCGGAAGTGGCTGGACTAGACTCCGCCCCCTAACTTTGGGGGTGAGTGGTTACAGGACCCTCAGTATTTCATTGACCTGTGCAAGGATAGGCTCCAGAACATGGGGATCTTGGAGTTCAACGGGGTGGACTTCACCAACTTTCAATTTTAGGGCAAGGCTCGTAGATGGTGGCAGGCCTACCTTCATAGCAGGCCGGTAGGTTCACCTCCCTTGACTTGGGGTCAGTTTACACATCTGTTCTTGTAGAAGTACATACCACCTTTTGAGAGAGAGAAGCTTTGGGGTCAATTTGAGCGACTCTGTTATGGTCACATGTCTGTCACCGACTATGAGGCAAGATTCACTAACTTGTTTCACCATGAAGCTATTATACTCCCTACAGACGCAGAGAGGGTGCGTAGGTTTATTACAGGTCTCCACCCTAAGATTCAGGTTGCTATGGCCCATGAGGCAGAGATGGGGACTTCTATCAGGTTGTGGATATAACTCGGAGGATCGAGTGTATTCGCAACCGCAACAGAGAGTTTGTGTCAAGGGACAAGCGGCCCCGACAATTTGGAGGCTTCACTGGTGCCCCACCTGGGGGCAGAGGTCAGTTCATGAGGGGCCAGCCCAATAGGCCCATGCAGTCAGCACCACCGCCTGCTAGGAGTGCTCCAGCACGACCATACTTCAGTGCCATTCCAGAGAGTACTTACCATCTGCCAGCTATTCAGGGTTCATCTAGTGGGTATTTAGGCTATCAGGGTGAGACATCAGATCAACAGCCCACTGCTCCGAGGGGTTGTTTTGAGTACGGGGATCTTGGCCACGTGAAGAGCTTTTGTCCCAGGCTTCGGGGCAAGGCCGAGCAGTAGGACCATCGGCCCATGGTTACCGCACCATCTACCATATCGCCATCCCACCCGGCTAGAGGTGGAGGGCAAGTGTCTAGGGGTCTTCCTAGAGGTGGAGTCCAGTCAAGTGGTGCTCCGTCTAGATTCTATGCTATCCCTGCCAGGTCAGAGGAAATCGCCTCTGATGTAGTGATCACATGTACTATTTTGTCTGCCATAGGGATGCCTCGGTATTATTTGATCCAAGATCTACTTACTCTTATGCTTCTTCTCTATTTTCTCCTTATCTAGATATACCTCGTGAGTCCTTGGGCGTTCCTGTATATGTTTCCATGCTAGTGGGTGATTCTATTGCTGTGGATCGAGTCTACCGATCCTATATGGTGATTTTCTGTGGATATGAGACCAGAGCGGATCTTCTATTGCTCGATATGGTTTACTTCAAGGTTATCTTGAGCACGGACTGGTTGTCCCTGTACCACGACATTCTTTATTGCCATGCCAAGACTGTTACCTTGGCGATGCCTGAGTTACCTATATTAGAGTGGACAGGTTCGTCTGTCGGTACCTCTAGACGGGTTATTTCTTTCTTGAAGGCTCGACATATAGTCGAGAAGGGTTGTTTGGCCTATTTGGCCTTTGTTCGGGATACTACTGCAAAGACTCCCGCATTAGATTCAGTGTCGGTGGTATGAGAGTTTCCCGACGTATTTCCTGCTGATCTACCAGGTTTGCCACCTGATCGAGATATTGATTTCGACATTGATTTGGTGCCAGGAACCCAACCTATTTCTACTTCACCTTATCGTATGGCTCCCAAGGAGCTGAGAGAGTTAAAGGAGCAGCTTTAGGAGTTTCTTGAGAAGGGGTTCATTAGACCTAGTGTGTCGCCTTGGGGCGCACCGATGTTGTTTTTGAAGAAGAAGGATGAGAGTATGCGGATGTGCATTGATTACCGCCAGTTGAACAAAGTCACCATCAAGAATAAGTACCTGTTACCGCGCATTGATGGTTTGTTTGACCAGTTGCCGGGTGCCAGGGTGTTCTCTAAGATCGACTTGAGATCGGTGTATTATCAGCTGAAGATTTGTGCTTCGAATATTCCGAAGACTGCTTTCCGAACTAGATATGGCCACTATGAGTTCTTGGTGATGTCTTTCGGCTTGACTAAAGCCCCGGCGACATTTATGGATTTGATGAACTGAGTGTTCAGGCCATATCTTGACTCATTTTTCATTGTCTTCATTGATGACATATTGATATTCTCACATAGTTTGGAGGAGCACGAGTAGCATTGGAGATTAGTGCTTTAGAACTTGCGGGAACAGAAGCTTTATGCTAAGTTCTTCAAGTGTGAGTTCTAGTTGGATTTCGTGGCTTTCTTGGGACATGTGGTATTAGATGAGGGTATTAAGGTGGATCCTAGGAAGACTGAGGCAGTCCAGGGTTCTCCTCGTCCTCCCACAGTGACCGAGATCAGGGGTTTCTTGGGGTTAGCAGGTTATTATCATCAGTTCGTGGAGGGCTTCTCGTCTATTGCAGCGCCCTTGACTAGACTGACCCAAAAAGCTTCTCCGTTCAGATGGTCCTATGATTGCTAGGCGAGCTTTCAAAAGCTCAAGACCATTTTGACTACAACACCAGTGTTGGTGTTGCCCTCCGGTTCGGGGATATATACCGTGTATTGCGACGCTTCACGCGTTGGCTTGGGTTGTGTATTGATGCATAAGGGGCGAGTTATTGCATATGTTTCACGTTAGCTGAATCCCCACGAGAAGAATTACCCCTTGCATGATTTAGAGTTGGTCGCGATAATTCATGCTATTAAAATCTAGAGGCATTATCTATATGGGGTGTCCTGTGAGGTTTACACTGATCATCGCAGCTTGCAGCATTTGTTTAAGCAGGGTGACCTTAATTTGAGGTAGCACAGGTGGCTTGAGTTACTGAAGTACTATGATATTACCATCTGGGCAAGGTGAATGTAGTTGAGGATGCCTTGAGCATAAAGGACGAGAGTATGGGTAGTTTGGCCTTTATTTCGGCAGAGGAGAGGCCATTCGCATTGGACATTTAGTCCTTAGCTAACAGACTTGTGAGGTTGGATACTTTAGAGCCAGTCGAGTTCTTGCATATGTTGTGGCTCAGTCTTCATTACTGGAGCGGATCAAGCCTCATCAGTACGATGATCCGCACTTGTTGGTGCTTAGAGAGACGGTACTACAGGGTAGTTTCAAGTAAGTTACTATCGGCGAGGACAACGTTCTGTGACTCCAAGGTCACCTATGTGTTCCAAATGTTGATGGCTTGAGGGAGAAAATTCTAAAGAAGGCACACAGTTCTCGGTATTCCATTCATCAAGGTGCTACGAAGATGTATCACGATCTAAGGCAGCATTATTGGTGGTGGCCGATGAAGAAAGACATAGTTGAGTATGTGGCGATATGTCTAAATGTCTAGCAAGTCAAGTATGAGCAGCCTACTCCAGGAGATGGTTATACCAGAGTGGAAGTGGAAATGCATCGCTATGGACTTCGTTGTTGGGTTTTCGTGGACGTTGAGGAAGTTTGATGTCGTTTGGGTCATTGTCGATAGGCTGACCAAGTCGGTACATTTTATTTAGGTGGTGACTACTTACTCTTCTGAGAGGTTGGCCCAGATTTACATTTAGGAGATTGTTCGGATACATGGTGTGTCTGTTTCTATCATATCAGATAGAGGCCCTCAGTTCACTTCACATTTCTGGAGAGCAGTACTGAGTAGGTTGGGTACCCGAGTAGAGCTCAGCACAGCCTTTCATCCACAGACTGATGGGGAGTTGGAGCGGACAGTTCAGATTCTGCAGGATATGCTCAAAGCATGTGTAATTGACTTCGGAGGGTAGTGGGATAGATTCCTACCCTTGGCCGAGTTTTCTTATAATAACATTTATCTATCCAGCATCTATATGGCTCTATTTGAGGCTTTATATGGTCGGCGATATTGTTCGCCCATCAGATGGTTTGAGCCCGGCGAGGCTAAGTTATATGGCACTGATCTAGTGAAGGATGCCTTAGAGAAGGTAAAGTTTATTCAGGAGCGGCTTCGTATGGCACAGTCCAGATAGAAGAGTTACGCGGATCAGAAGGCGCGTGACTTGTAATTTATGGTGGGCGAGAAGGTTCTCTTGAAAGTCTCGCCGATGAAGGGCATCATGAGGTTCGGAAATAAGGGCAAGCTGAGCCCAAGGTTTATTCGCCCATTTAAGGTGTTGAGGAGAGTTGGGGAGGTTTCTTATGAGCTTGCTTTGCCTCCCAGTATATCGGGAGTTCATCCGGTCTTCCACGTGTCTATGCTCCAGAGGTATCATGCTGATAGGTCGCCTGTGTTAGATTACAACATGGTTCAGCTACATGAGAGTTAAGGTTATAAGGAGAAGATGGTTTCCATTGTTGATAGACAGGTTCACCAGTTGAGGTCCAAGAATATTTTTATGGTAAAGGTCTAGTGGAGGGGTTATCCAGTCAAGGAAGATACTTGAGAGGCCGAGAAGGACATAAGGAGTAGATATCCGCACTTATTTGGCACTCCAGGTATGATTCTAGACCCATTCGAGGATGAACGTTTGTTTAAGAGGTGGAGAATGTAACGACCCGGCCGGTCATTTTGCCTCCTAGATCCACTTCCCCCCTAATTAAGGCTTCTCGTATGTGCTTTTACTATTTTATGACTTGTGGAGATGGTTGGTTTCGGTTTGGAAAGGTTCGGGTTAAAATCGGAACACTTTGTTCCTTTATAGTGGCCTAAGGTGGCCAAGTTTAACTTGAGTCAACATTTTGAGTAAATGACCCGAAACGGGGA
This sequence comes from Nicotiana otophora, assembly GCA_000715115.1. NCBI lineage: Eukaryota > Viridiplantae > Streptophyta > Magnoliopsida > Solanales > Solanaceae > Nicotiana > Nicotiana otophora. Next base: position 186,416 of record AWOL01S0004630.1, on the reverse strand, counting down.
TTGTAAGGTTCTAATAGGTTCAAATGATGATTTTAGACTTGGGTGTGTGTTCGGATTAGGTTTCAGGTAACCTGGGAGCGTTTCGGCGCATAATATGAAAAGTTGGTTCATTGAAGGTTTTCTAGTTCCTTAAATTTGGTTTGGAGTAGACTTCAGCGTTATCGAGGTCTGTTTTGAATTCCGATCCTAGGAATAGCTCCGTGTGCTTATTTATGACTTGTATGCAAAATTTGGCGTCATTTCGAGCTGATTTGTTAGGAATCAGATGCGTTGAAGTATTTTTAGAAGTTTTAGAGTTTCATGTTGAATTCATGTGTTTTGGCATATGATTCATGATTCTAGATGTTATTATGGTGTTTCAATCACGCGAGCGAGTCCGTATCGTGTTGTTGGATGTATTAGTATAATTGGATGGCGTCCCGGGGGGCCTCAGGTGCGAATCGAATTGGAATCAGACTTGGTTTTGGACATGGGGGCTGCTGGTGGCTTCAGATATGGTGCAATCGCACCTGCATGGAAATGGCCGCAGAAGCAGACATGAGGCTGGAGCTGGGTGGTTGCAGGTGCGAAGAATTTTCCGCATCTGCGCGTCCGCAAATGCGATCGAGGATCCGCTGGTGTGAAAATAGGCCGGTTGGCTGTGGTTCGCAGAAGCGGAAGGAGTCCGCTGAAGTGGATCCGCAGAAGAAGTCCGCAAAAGCGGACCCGCAGAAGCACCTCCCCGTTCGAAAAATCAAGGAAGCTGGAGGCTGTGGGTGATCACAGATGCGACCCTTTGACCGCACCTCCGGTTTCGCAAATGCGATTAAGTGGCCGCAGGTGCGGAAATCGCTGGGCAGTGAGGGCTTTTAATCCGAGACTTAGGCCATTTTCCTCACATTTTCATTTGGTCTTGAGCGATTGTGAGAGCACTTTTGAGGGAGGTTCTCATCAACAACACAAGGTAAGTAAACCCCACCCATTTTCAAGTTAAATACGCAGATTATAGGTATATTAAACATGGAAAACTTGTGAAACTTGTGGGATTTGTGAGGAATCTAGGGTTTAAGTAAAAATTGGGATTTGATCTTGGATTTGGGGGTGGAAATGTGAATAAATTATATATTTGAGTTCAGGAGGTCATGGGTAACAATTATATTTAAATATTTCCAGAATCCGGACACGTGAGCCCGAGGGTAAATTTCTTGAATCTTCCAAATTAAGTTAGGTAGCTATTATAATAATTACATTATGAACTTATAAGCTTATATTTACTAGTTTATATGACTTTTGATTAGTTTCGGAGTTTTCAGCGTCGTTTGAAGAGTTCTAGTGAGGTTGAAGGACCGGATTGAGGACTTGGAATCGAGCTAAGTCTCTTGCCTAACCTTGTAAGAGGGAGCTTATCCCTTTAGGAGTGTTATTGTTATGTGCCACTTGTTATGGGAGTTACGTACGCACGAGGTGACGAGAGTCCGTATGTAGCTATATTCATGATATGTCCAGGTAGACTTAGATTCACATCATGACTTTATTTGTACTGTTTATGTCTATCATGTATAATATTTGTATTGATTAGGGCTAAGACTAAGGGTTTAAATTGAAGATAATGACTTAGCTTCTTACTTTAGAAAAATTGAAAAATACTTGATAAACTATAAATCTGTGTCTTCTCGTCTCGCAAGTTCTTCCGCGAGCGAGGTAAACCTCACTACTCTTATGGGATCGGGCTGTTCGCCTCGGCATAATGGTAACACTACTCTTATGGGATTGGGTCGTTCGCTTCGGCATGATGGTAACACTATTCTTATGGGATCGGGCCGTTTGCCTCGGCATGTTGGTAATACTATTCTTATGGGATCAGGCCGTTTGCCTCGGCAGTATCGAGTACCACTTTTTCTATGGGATCGGGACGTTCGCCTCGGCAGCTTTGTGCTTATTAATTGGAAATGGATTTGGTTTGTCAATTATTAAGTTAGCGCCGTCAATATTGATTATGACGTGTTTAGTGATTTGATACAGACTAATGGGTGGACTTATTGTAGTTACTTTATTTGCTTCGCTGCTATTTGTTGTACACTCACCATGTCTACTTTATGTATTTATATTGTTATTTGACCTCTAGCAAGTGTCAAGTCGACCCCTCGTCACTACTTCATCGAGATTAGACTATATACTTACTGGGTATGCGTTGTTTTTCGTACTCACGCTACACTTCTGCACTGATGTGCAGGTACTGAGACAGGTACTACCAGTGGTCACGCTGGCGCATAGCCGATTATCTAAGGAGACTTAGTGGTGAGATGCTTGCCTTGCTATGATCCACAACACCAGAGTCTCCCTATACCTTGTTATTTATTTTTGTCTATCACTTACAGTAGTTGTAGTATTTTTGTACATTCTCTAGATTGCTCATGTACTTGTGGCATCGGGTTTTGGGGATTTTTAACATTTTTATACCGTTGTACTTATCATCTTATCTCTACAGTGGATGTACTTATTATGCTGGTATTTTGGTTAAGAAAAGCGTAGATACGGATGTGTGAGATCCTACTTATTTTATTTCTTTTAAAAAGGAAAACTTTGTTTTAAATGTTAAAAATGAGGTAAATAAATAGTAGTTTCATTTGTGGGCTTGCCTAACAGCGGCGTTAGGCGCCATCGCGACCTACTATGGGTTTTGGGTCATGACACCTTATCCCATCAAACTTGATATTATTTTATCCCACATCTATGTGGGATAAATTAATCTAACAATTATAATCTCAGGACTATAATTCCGAGATAATTTGGTTCGCGTTCCAAACAACCCTTAAAATCTTATATCTACACCATATAATTGATAGTATATGACAAAAATGTCAATTAATATTTTGAATAGCGTATCAAGATAAATGTGACACATGAAATGAAGTGGAAGGAGTAGGTATATAATAGACCTTTCATATTTAGAGTTTGGAACCAAAGTATTGCTTTTTTGGACTCAAAGCACAAAAATAGGTGAAACAATAACTGATGACCAATTTATTTATAACACATGTATTCAATTCGCTATACCTTAGTGACACGTTTGTCCGTTAAGGTATAGCGCATGTGTTGCATGCTCTATATATAAACTTTACTGGTCCACCAATAATTGATTTGAACTTTACTGGCCCACCAATAATTGAGAGGATAGCACATGCATAATACGCGCTACATATATAGCGTGTATTATGCATGCGCTACACCCTCAATTATTATACCCCTGAACTGGCTCTTTGCTTATTTAAGAAGTTTAGAATTTCGGTAAAAATCCATTCAAGATCCTTCAGGTCTTCCGAAATATTTGTTTGCTTAACTTGTTTTGCATTTTGTCATAATGTCCGAAGAGCGAAAAATTAGGATTGCATTATATTGGGGGGTGAGGTTGTGGTGGAGAATAACTCATTACGCTATAGTTGTTATCCACAGTGTACTATTAAGTTGTCACTTACAATGGAGTACGATAGATTGGTTTTGTTGTTATGTAAAACAATGAGTGTGAGGAAACGTTCGGTTAATATTAAAGTAACCGGAAGATATCCGTATTATGTTACTCCACAAGGGATTGCTTGTTATGTTGAGTTTAACATCGAAGATGATGAAACTCTGACAGATTTTTTGAGGACTCCGAATGAACACCGAGAACTTATTGTGATAATAATGTTGGAAATGTACGTCAAGGCTGAAGACGTTTGCAATATTGAGGTTCCGTAAAATAGGGATAACTCTCAATCATTGAGTGATTTTTTTGAAGCAGTTTTATCCGAACAGGTTCCGTCTGAAAGAGTTTGGCCAGATCTAAACTTATCTCCACGGGAGAATGAGGAGCGAGGACATAATTTCTCCCCAAGTTTCCACAAGCCGAGTGGTAAATTTCAATTTTTCTTTGTATTACGATGTTTTTTATGTATTATATTTGTATTAACACTCATATATTCCAAAGGGGGTACCGGCCAAACATGAATTTTATAAGTTATAAACCAACTGACAGTTGGAATATGCCTAGTTTTGGTGGGTTGGATCATGGTAGTCCATCCGGGAATTATCAGCAATAGGATAATGTGCATCATGGGATATCAACAGATTATGATTTGTAAGCTAAGTGATAAAGTTTATATGTAATGTTTGGATGAATTTGAGAAACTCATTATTTTATTGGCTGTGCAGTAAAAACGAGCCACTTGAAGGTCTTGTACTTACTCAATTGCCCAAAAATGATATATTTAATCGGGATTTGGCAGATGCACGGAGTCAGGAAGATGATAGTGAATATGACAACAATGCTGGTGAGTTTGGAGATGACACACCCTTCCCTGATGAGTGTGATGATGAGGAGGATGAGAATGATGAACCTTATTTGACGAGGGAGCATGATGCCACCAATGAGCATGCTCCATATATGCATACTTGACCTCCCGTTAGACCCAGAGTGTACGAGTCCCATGTGCCATTTCATTCAAGGGATATTCCCTTCCTTGATCAGTTGCCCAGTATGCCGGATGTGGATGCCCTCACAAGGGATCTTGACAACATTCGAACAGCAATGTAGGATGAAACTAGACCAACGGTGCTATCAAAGAATATGCTTTTTGCTGATAAAAGGCGCCTAAGCAGGGCGATACGAATGTATAACATAAAAGAGTGTCGTGAGATTGTGGTTCATGAGTCATCTCCGGAAGTATACAAGGTTATTTGTCATAGATTGTTTCAAGGTTGTACATGGATGTTGTATGCGAGAAAGTTGAAAACAAATATGTGGATTGTGGGGAAATACATTGGCACCCACATTTGTGAAATGGACACATTCAGTGAGAATCATTTTAACTTGAATGTTGACTTGATTTCTCTTGTCTTGATTCCACACATCGAATCGTCCATAAGGTACAAGATTAAAAAGTGTATAACATCTATCCACCAGGTATATGGATGTACCATTACCAAAAACAAGGCATTTCTCGGGCGTAAACATGAATTTGAGATTGTTTATAATAACTAGGATAAGTCTTTTGCCTCTCTACCCAGATACGTGGCTGCATTGCAACACTTTAACCCCAGGACAGTTGTTGAATGGAAGATTGAACGGAGTCCGAGATACAAGAATTCATATTTAGATATGTGTTCTTGGCATTTAAACCAGCCATTAATTATTTTGTGCATTGTTGGCCAGCAATAATCATAGACGACACTCATGTCTATGGAAAGTATGATATTAAGTTGTTGATCGTTGTTGCATAGGTGCTAATGGAAGCATATTTCCCCTCGCATTTGCGACTACAAATGTGTCAGAATCTTTCAACGGGTTGTTGAAGTCTGCACATGTATTGCATGTCACTTCCATGGTGCGGATGTCATTCAAGCAGATGGTAGAGAGGTTTATTGAAAGATCCAGCCAGAGGTGCATCGTCATTGATGGAAAGGGGTGTTGAATTTATTCCATAACTAATGAAACGATTTGAGAAATATAGGAAGCGAGCACAGTGGCATACATTTTTGTAGTATTATAGCAAGTGAAATATTTTTGAAGTTTGCACTTGTGTGCATCAAAACCGCGAGAATAATACACACACTGTCAATGAATCCAAAAGATTATGCTCGTGTGGAAAATGGTTAATCTATCACTTGCCATGCTCACATGCCATGAAGTGCTTTCAACATAATGGTTTTGTGTCAATGAGATACGTTGATAAAGAATATAGTGTTGCTGCATATGTAAATACCTATAGTGGACAGTTGTAGCTAGTGGGTGCTGAGCATTATTGGCGAGCAGAACCATTTAAAATGGTGTGTAACAAGGATTATGCGCGTCAATGGCAAGTTCAAAACATAACGCGGATACGGAACCAAATGGATGTTGGTGATACCGTTTATGTGCGTAAATATGACATATGTTCCCAAACAGGACACGATCGCAGTAATTGTACTTCAGCTAGTTTGGGAAGCGGTGGTAATTCAACTCCAGGTGGCAGTTCATCCAATGTGCTAAATTATCAAGGATAAACGTAGTGTTTTGTTGCAATATTTTTGTTGTACTAAATGTCTGTAAAGGTTCAGTTTGCAAAATATCTGAAATAAAATTATGTTTCCAATAGGGTTAAATCTAATTGATATTTAGCATTAACAATTCAAAATATTCCCCAAGAAATAAATAATAATTTTTATTCGCCATTATCGTCACTGTCTGACACTAGTTCATTGTCAATGTTTTCATCTTCTTCGTCAACATCTTGAACGCACCCTTCCGAACCGAGGGCATCGTAATCTAGGCCCCAATTGACACACATTTTTTGTATTTCATCGCTATCCTCAATAAGACCAGTTGCTTGATTTTTACAACAATATGGGACTCATACGTCCAACGTCTGCGGTAGAAACTTAGGTAGTCCCTCCCACTCGACAACTGTTAGAAAAATAGGATAATCAATATCTTTATGCAATTTTTCATTTTCTAATAAATCTCAATACTGATCCTCCGTTCCTTGCATATAGTTAAGATCATCCAGTGCATGATGAACGACTAGTGCCTTTTCCATCTCTAAAATCTCCTTCATCAAATGCCAAATCACTTCTGGTTCATCTTTGTGTATGTTTGATTGAAAGGTTACAGACAGTGTTTGTGGTACAACTATCCCATGCCAGTGGTATAGTACTTCATAATCGCACCGTTTTGAGTAAAGGGGAAACTATTGTAGTTTTTTGCTCCAATTCGCATACCTTCAGGCTTTGTAGAATGCGCTTCGCTCTCAATAATGTGCCTTGCAACTTTGAGATCAGTGTGTATATTGATAGGCTTATTTTCCAAGGGACACAGAACACCATACCACTTGTCATCAACCAAATCAATATAGCAACCTAGCATATTTTTTTCAAGGTAGGGATCGATTGTGTTATGACGTATTCCATGTGGATTTGTTGAATTACCTTCACCTTTTTGCCTCTTCTTAAACCACTTATTAAATGTTAGTGGCATTTCTGAAATGGATGTTGTAATGGTTTATGAAATGGTCTTTGAATACTGCAATGTTGGTTCAACTTAAAAAGACCTAAACTGCACGAACTTGTATAATAAATGTAGCGCATCACCAATATATGTTATGTGTATTTTCATGTCGACCTGAAAAAGCTGTAGACCTGAAAAAGTTGTCGATCTAAAAAGTTGCACCCACTTGTACCCAAAAGAGTCATTAGCACGTGAAACATAGTGCATCACAAATATGCGTTATGTGTATTATCATGTCGACCTGAAAAATCTGTAGACCTAAAAAGGCTATCAATCTAAAAAGCTACACCCACTTGTAACCAAAAGAATCATTAGCGCGCAAAACATAGCGCATCACCAATATGCATTATGTGTATTGTCAAGTCGACCTGAAAAAGTTGTCGACCTGAAAAAGATTATAACGACCCGGCCGGTCGGTTTAAGAAAATTAGCCCTGAACCCCTATTTACTGCTTCCCCTAATTTATTTGTGGGCTTTGTGACTTGTCGGGAGGATTTATTTTTGGTTTCGGAGCGAAATGGGACACATAGTCCCTAAAATGAAGGTTTAATTCATAGGAATTGACTGTAGTTCAAACTGTGTGAAGACGACTCCGGAATGGAGTTTTGACAATTCCTATAGCTCTGTAAGGTGATTTTGGTCTTAGGAGCGTGTTCGGATGTTGAATTGGAGGTCCGTAGGTCATTTTAGCGCTAATTGGCGAAAGTTGAAAAGAAAAAGATGATTTTTGAGAAGTTTGACCGGGAGTAAACTTTTTGATATCGAGGTAGGATTCTGATTTCGAAAGTTGGAGTAGGTCTGTAATGTTAATTATGACTTGTGTGCAAAATTTGAGGTCAATCGGACTTGAGTTGTTAGGTTTCAGCGTCTGAAGTAGAAGTTTGAAACTTTGAAGTTTATTAGGCTTGAATCGATGTGTAATTCGTGTTTTTAGCATTGTTTGATATGATTTAAATCCTCGTCTAAGTTCGTGTGATGTTTTAGGACTGGTTGGTATATTTGGTTGAGGTCCCGGGGGCCCCGGGTTGATTTCGGATGGTTAACGGATCCTTTGGAGTTGTGTTGGGTTGGCTGAAGTTTGATGCACCTAGTGTAATCGCACTTGTGCACTTTGGGCCGTAGGTGCGACCCCACAGAAGCAGCCACAGAGCCGTAGAAGCGACTATTGGCCTATCCAGCAGGGATCGCAGATGCGGTCAGGGTCTCGCAGAAGCGGACTCGCAGGAGCGGAGGATGAAGCGCAGAAGCAGGCGCGCAGGTGCGGCCCTTGTTCGCAATAGAGAACTTTGAGTGCTTAAGTGAAGTCCGCACCTGCGATGGTTTTTTCACATGTGAGGAACCGCAGATGCGGTGGATCACTCGCAGAAGTGAGAAAGCCGGGCAGAACAATTAAATGCAAGTCACGATTTTTGCTTATTTAGGCATTTTGAGCTCGGTTTTGGAGATCCCTGAAAGCATTTTTCGAGGGATTTCTTAAGGTAAGTCTCTTGTGCTTATTTTTTATCAATAATCTTGTTTCCCCGTTGTTTTCCCCGCCTAAATTTTTTGTTTCCTTGCTAAAGTCGTATATTTATTATTTAAATTAGTTTCTTGTAATTGTATTCATGCTATAAAATTGATTTTGGCTAGATTTGGGCCATTCAGAGTCGGAAAATCGAGGGAAAGGCATTCTTACCGATTGATTGAGCGACATTTAAGGTAAGTGACTTGTCTAACCTTGTGTGGGGGAAATCACCTTAGGATTTGGTACTGTTGTAACAACTTGTGATATGTGAGCGTCGTGTACGCGAGGTGACGAGTGCGTACACGGGCTAATTATGGAAAAATTCGGTTCTTACTGATTTGTCATCTTTTAAAATACATTAACTGAGTTGTCTTCTTTTCAAATACATTAACTGAGTTGGCTTAGAATATGTAATGATCATGTTTAGTCTAGCATCGCATGTCTACGTCCCTTAACTCTTACTTGCAATTTGTGCAACATGCTTAGTTGAATTACCTGCTTTCCTTAATTTGAATTAAATATTTAACTATAAGATTCTTGCTGAAAAATTGTGTTTTCTTTTGATTTCCTGTTGCATATTTACTTTGGGACTACGAGATAGTTCCTCGGGAGATTCCCTTGTACTGCATATTTACTTTGGGACTATGAGGCGGTTTCTCGGGAGATCCCCCTGTACTGCTTATGTACTTTGGGACTACGAGGCGTTTACTCAGGAGATCCCCCTGTACTGCATATTTACTTTGGGACTACGAGGCGGTTCCTCCGGAGATCCCCCTGTACTGCATATTTACTTTGGAACTATGAGGCGGTTCTTCGGGAGATCCCCCTATACTGCATATTTACTTTGGGACTATGACGCGGTTTCTCGGGAGATTCTCCTGTATTGCATCTTCACATTTGGGACTACGAGGCGATACCTCAGGAGTGCCTCTGTTGTGTACCTCTATTTATTGTGCTGATATTTGCAGAAACTTCTTATTGTTTAAATCCTCAGTCATTTCAAAATATTATTATATCCTCTGCCTTAATTTTCTTTTAAACCAGTAGGGCCCTGGCCTGACCTCGTCACTACTCTACCGAGGTTAGGCTTGGAACATACTGGGTACCGTTATGGCATACTCATACTACACTCTGCACATCTTTTTGTGCAGATCCAGGTACCGCTTACCAGCCCAGATATCAGTTGCAGCTAGAGCACCTACACGAGCTACTACAGAGGAACCACCCGTAGCTCCAATTGGAAGACATGCACCCGAGATGCATGTTACTGCACCAGCTCTCCAGGAGACTCTAGCCCAGTTTCTGAGCATGTTCAGCACCTTGGCTCAGGCAGGATTGATACCTCTTTCTCCTGCCACATCTCAGGCCGGGGGAGGAGCACAAACTCCTATCGCCAGTACCCTAGAGCAGCGGGTTCAGGTAGACCAGGATCCAGAGATCATACCAGTACAGCCAGTTGTCGCAGTTCGGCCCGAGGTTAGGGCAGCAGTTTCGGAGGGGGGACATCTCAGGCTCGAGAGGTACAAGAAGTACCACCCTCCCACTTTCAGTGGTTTGACTTTAGAGGATGCTTAGGGTTTTCTTGAAGAATGCCATCGCATCCTCCGTACTATGGGTATTGTGGATTCTAGTGTGGTTTCTTTCACGACATTCTAGCTTAGAGGAAAGGCCTACCAGTGGTGGGGCGCATACGAATTGGATAGTCCGGCTGAGGCAATTTCATTCACCTGGACCCAGTTCTCAGATACGTTCCTGAGGGAGTATATTCCCCAGAGTCTCACAGATGCTTGGTGTGCAGAGTTTGAGCATTTACATCAGTGTGCCATCTGCGGTCTGATTTAGTGATTTGGCTAGGCATGCACCAACCTTGGTTACTACTATTCGAGAGCGGGTTCGTTGTTTCATTAAGGGGCTCAACCCCAGTGTTAGATTGAGCATGGCCCCCGAGTTGGAGATAGATATTACATACCAGCAGGTAGTAGGGATTGCTAGGAGGTTGGAAGGTATGCTGACTTTGGATAGAGAGGAGAGAGAGAGGCCAAGAGGTTTCGAGAGTCTGGCACTTACATTGGTACCCGTGCCCCAGCTACAGCTCGTCAGGGCAGAGTTTATATGGGTCGCCCTGTTCATTCAGCATTTCCAACCGCCAGTGGTGCTCCGGATACTACTAAGCCCCAGGATCCTTATTATGCATCGCTAGTGTCTAGTGTGCCTCCTGTACGAGGTGCTTCCAGTAGTCAGTCCAGTCGATCAGGCCCGAGCCAGTCACAGAAACCACGTCCTCCGAGAGCTTGTTTCGAGCATGGCAACACTCGTCATTTGGTGAGGGATTGCCCCAGATTCATGAGGGGTGCACCTCCATAGATCTCTCAAGCATCGCATGACCCATCGGGCCCTCAGGCTATGATTACATCACCAGCTACCACCCCACCCGCACAGCCAGCTAGATGTGGAGGTCGGATAGGTAGAGGTCGCCCTAGAGGGGGAGGCCAAGCCAGATATTATGCCCTTCCTGGTAGGACAGAGGCATTTGTATCAGAATTTGTTATCACAGGTACTGTTCCGGTCTATCATAGAGATGCATCAGTCTTATTTGATCCAGGATCCACTTATTCCTATGTGTCATCTTATTTTACTTCGTATTTGGGTGTTATCTCGTTATTCTCTGAGTTTACCTGTTTATGTATCTACACATGTAGGTGATTCCATTGTTGCTGACCGTGTGTATCAGTCGTGTTTGATTGTTCTTAGTGGTTTTGAGACCATAGCCGATTTAGTATTGCTCAGTATGGTGTATTTCGATGTTATTTTGGGCATGGAATGGTTGTCGCCCTATCACTCTATCCTTGATTTTCATTCCAAGACGGTGATGTTAGCTATGCCAGGTCTACCTTGGATCATGTTCCTAGAAGGGTTGTTTCATTTTGTAAAGCTCAGCGAATGGTTTAGAAGGGCTGTGATGCGTACTTGGCCTATGTGAGAGATGTTAGTGTTGATACTCCTACTGTCAAGTTAGTTTCGATAGTGAGGGATTCTGCAGACGTATTTCCAACAGATCTTCCGGGCATGTCGCCCGACAGAGATATTGACTTTGGAATTGATTTGTTACCAGGCACTCAACCCATTTCTATTCAACCTTATCGTATGGCCCTAGCAGAGTTGAAGGAGTTAAAGGAACAGCTGCAAAAGTTGCTCGATAAGGGATTTATTTGGCCTAGTATATCGCCATGGGGTGGTCCTGTCTTGTTTGTGAAGAAGAAGGATGGTTCTATGCGAATGTGTATTGATTATCGCTAGTTGAACAAGGTTACAGTGAAGAACAGGTATCCCTTGCCATGTATTGATGACCTATTTGATCAGCTTCAGGGTGCTAGAGTGTTCTCTAAGATCGACTAGCATTTAGGCTATCATCAGTTGAAGATTTGGGAGCCAGATATCCCGAAGACTGCTTTTAGGACTCGGTATGGTCATTACGAGTTCCTTGTGATATCTTTTGGGCTGACCAACGCCCCACTAACATTCATGCATTTGATGAAGAGTGTGTTTCAAACCTATCTTGACTCTTTCATCATTGTGTTTATTGACGACATTCTGGTGTACTCCCGGAGTCGAGAGGATCATGAGTAGCACCTGAGGACTGCGCTTCAGACACTGAGGGAGAAGAAGTTGTATGCAAAATTTTCGAAGTGTGAGTTCTTGCTAGATTCAGTGGAATTTTTGGGTCATGTAGTATCGAGTGAGGGGATCAAGGTAGACCCGAAGAAGATTGAAGCGGTGCAGAGTTGGCCCAGACCGTCCTCAGCTACGGAGGTCCGGAATTTTCTTTGCTTGGCGGGGTATTATCGTCGATTTGTGGAGGGTTTCTCGTCTATTGCATCACCTATGACCAGATTAACCTAGAAGGGTGCTCCGTTCAGGTGGACCGAGGAGTGTGAGGAGAGATTTCAAAAGCTCAAGACTACTTTGACTATAACCCCAATATTAGTGTTGCCTACCGGATTGGGGTCCTATACGGTGTATTATGATGCGTCGCGCATTGGTCTCGGTACGGTGTTGATGCAAGACGGTAGGGTGATTGCGTACGCGTCTAGACAATTGAAGGTTCATGAGAAGAATAATCTTGTCCACGACCTCGAGTTAGCAGCTATTGTTCATGCCTTGAACATCTGGCGGCACTATTTGTATGGTGTTCCTTGTGAGATTTTCACCGATCACCGGAGTCTACAACATCTGTTTAAACAGAAGGATCTTAACTTGCGGCAGAGGAGATGGTTGGAGTTGCTTAATGATTATGACATCACCATTCTCTATCATCCCTGGAAAGCCAATGTGATGGTCGATGCCTTGAGTCGCAAGGCAGAGAGTTTGGGTAGTTTAGCATATCTACCAATAGCAAAGAGGCCTTTAGCCTTGTATGTTCAGGCCTTGGCCAACTAGTTTGTCGGATTGGATGTTTCCGAGCCGAGCAGAGTTTTGGCTTGTGTGGTTTCTCAGTCTTCTCTTTATGATCATATCAGGGAACGTCAGTATGATGACCCACATCTGCTTGTCCTCAAGGACACGGTTCAATAAGGTGATGCCAAGGAGGTCACTATTAGAGATGACAGTGTATTATGGATGTAGGGCAGGCTATGTGTGCCTAATGTAGATCGGTTGTGCGAGTTGATCCTCCAGGAGGCTCACAGTTCACGGTACTCCATTCATCCAGGTGTTGCGAAGATGTATCAGGATTTGAGGCAGCACTATTGGTGGAGGCGGATGAAGAAGGACATAGTGGAATATGTAGCTCGTTGCCTAAATTGTCAGTAGGTGAAGTATGACCATCAGCGACAGGGTGGATTACTTCAGAATATGGGGATTCCAGAGTGGAAATAGGAGCGAATCACTATAGATTTTGTTGTTGGGCTCCCATGGACTCAGAAGAAGTTCGATGCGGTTTGGGTCATTATGGATAGATTGACCAAGTAAGATCATTTCATTCCTGTGGTTACTACTTACTCTTCGGAGCAGTTGGCTCAGGTTTAGATCAGCAAGATTGTCAGGCTTCATGTCGTACCGGTATCCATAATCTCTGATCGGGGTATGCAGTTTACATCACGGATCTGGAGAGCCGTACAGCGTGAGTTGGGTTCACGTGTGGAATTGAGTACCTTATTTCATCCTCAGACGGATAGATAGTCCGAACGCACTATTCAGATATTAGAGGATATTCTTCGTGCGTGTGTGATTGATTTTGAGGGTGCTTGGAATCAGTTCCTTCCACTTGCGGAGTTTGCCTACAACAACAGTTATCAATCGAGCATTCAGATGGCAGCGTATGAGGCTTTGTATGGCAGACGGTGCCAGTCTCCAGTGGGTTGGTTCGAGCCGGGCGAGGCCAGGCTATTGGGTACAGACTTGGTTCAGGATGCCTTGGAGAAGGTTAAATTGATTCGGGATTGACTTCGTACAGCCCAGTCTATGAAGAAGAGTTATGCAGATCGGAAGGTTCACGACGTTGCATTCATGGTTGGGGAGCGGGTTTTTCTCTGGGTTTCTCCCATGAAGGGTGTTATGAGGTTCGAAAAGAAGGTCAAGTTGAGCCCTAGGTATATCGGGCCTTTTGAGATTCTTGAAAGGGTTGGAGAGGTGGCTTACAGACTTGCACTACCATGTAGTCTCTCTGCAGTTCACCCAGTGTTCTATGTTTCCATGCTCCGAAAGTATCACGGCGATCCGTCTCATGTGTTAGACTTCATCTCAGTCCAGTTGGACAATGATCTATCTAATGTTGAGGAGCCAGTGGCCATTTTGGACGGGCAGGTTCGAAAGTTGAGGTCAAAGAACATTGCTTCTGTAAACGTTCAGTGGAAGGGTCATCCGGTTGAGGAGGCGACTTGGGAGACCGAGCATGATATGCGCAGCAGTTATCCTCATCTTTTCACCACTTCAGGTATGTTTCTATACTCGTTCGAGGACAAACGTATATTTTAAAAGGGGGAGGATGTAACAACCCGGCCGGTCATTTTGAGAAAATTAGTCCCGAACCTCTATTTAATGTTTCCTCTAATTTATTTGTGGGTTTTGTGACTTGCTGGGAGGATTTGTTTTTGGTTTCGGAGCGAAATAGGTCACATATACCCTAAAATGGAGGTGTAAGTCATAGGAATTGTCCATAGTTCGAACTATGTGAAGACGACTCCAGAATAGAGTTTTGATGGTTCCTATAGCTCCGTAGGGTGATTTTGGTCTTAGGAGCGTGTTCGTATGTTGAATTGAAGGTCCATAGGTCATTTTAGCGCTAATTGGCAAAAGTTGAAAAAAAAATGATTTTTGAGAAGTTTGACTGGGAGTGAACTTTTTGATATCGATGTCGGATTTTAATTTCGAAAGTTGGAGTAGGCTCATAATGTCAATTATGACTTGTGTGCAAAATTTGAGGTCAATCGGACTTGATTTGATAGGTTTCGGCGTTGGATGTAGAAAGTTGAAACTTTGAAGCTCATTAGGCTTGAATCGATGTGTAATTCATATTTTTAGCATTGTTTGATCTGATTTAAAGCCTCGACTAAGTTTGTGTGATATTTTAGGATTGGTTGGTATATTTGGTTGAGGTCCCGGAGGCCTCGGGTTGATTTCGAAAGGTTAATGGATCTTTTGGAGTTGTGTTGGGTTGGCTAAAGTTTGTTGCACCTGGTGTAATCACACCCGCGCACTTTGGGCAGCAGGTGCGACCCCGCAGAAGCAGCCATAGAGCCACAGAAGTGAATATTGGCCTGTCCAGCTAGGACCGCAGATGCGGTCAGGGTCGGACTTGCAGGAGCGGAGAGAAACGGGCACGCAAGTGCGGCCTTTGTTCGCAGAAGCGAACTTTGAGGGCTTAAGTGAAGTTCGCACCTGCGATGGTTTTTCTGCAGGTATGGAACTGCAGACGCAGTGGATCACTCACAGAAGAGAGAAAGCTGGGCAGAACACTTAAATGCAAGGGGTCGCGAGTTTTGCTCATTTTAGGCATTTTGAGCTCGGTTTTGGCGATCCTTGAGAGCATATTTCAAGGTATTTCTTGAGGTAAGTCTCTTATGCTTATTTTTTATCAATAATCTTGTTTCTCCGTTGTTTTCCCCACTAGATTGCGTGTGTTTAAGGTGGAATAGGGGAATTTAGGCTAAGAATTTGGAAAGTGTAATTTGGGGATTTGAGTGGCGACTTCGTGTCGGAATTTGGTAATTTTAGTATGGGTGAACTCGTGGTTGAATGGGTGTTCGTATTTTGTGACTTTTACTCAATTTCGAGACGTGGGCTCGGGTCAACTTTTTGGGTTGATTTTTTAATTCCTTGCTAAAGTCGTAGATTTATGATTTAAATTAGTTTCTTGTAATTGTATTCATGTTATGAAATTGCTTTTGGCTAGATTTAGGCCATTCGGAGTCGAAAAATCGAGGGAAAGGCATTCCTACCGATTGATTGAGTGACATTTGAGGTAAGTGACTTGTCTAACCTTGTGTGAGGTAAATCCCCTTAGGATTTGGTACTATTGTAACAATTTTTGATATGTGAGCGCCGTGTACGCGAGGTGACAAGTGCGTACACGGGCTGATTATGGAAAATTTCGGTTCTTACTGATTTGTCATCTTTTAAAATACATTAACTGAGTTGTCTTCTTTTAAAATACATTAACTGAGTTACCTTAGCATATGTAGTGATCATGTTTAGTCTAGCATCGCATGTCTACGTGCCTTAACTCTTACTTGCAATCTGTGCAACATACTTAGTTGAATTACCTGCTTTCCTTGATTTGAATTAAATCTTTAACTATAAGATTCTTGCTGAACAATTGTGTTTCCTTTCGATTTTCCACATTTACTTTGGGACTACGAGGCGTTTGCTCGGGAGATTCCCCTGTACTGCAAATTTACTTTGGGACTACGAGGCATTTACTCGGGAGATCCCCCTGTACTGCATATTTACTTTGGGACTACGAGGCGTTTACTCGGGAGATCTCCCTGTACTGCATATTTACTTTGGGACTGCAAGGCGGTTCCTCAGGAGATCCCCATGTACTGCATATTTACTTTGAGACTATAAGGCGGTTCCTCGGGAGATTCCCCTGTACTACATCTTTATATTTGGGACTACGAGATGGTACCTCGGGAGTGCCCCTGTTGTGTACCTCTATTTACTGTGCTGATATTTTCTGAAATGTCTTATTGTTTAAATCCTTAGTCATTTCAAAATATTATTATATCCTCTGCCTTACTTTTCTTTTAAACCAGTAAGGCCAGACCTGACATCGTCACTACTCTACCGAGGTTAGGCTTGGCACTTACTGGGTACCGTTGTGGCGTACTCATACTATACTCTGCATATCTTTTTGTGCAGATCCAGGTACCCGTTACCAGCCCAGATATCAGTGAGTTACCTGTATACAGAGACTTCAAGGTATATCTGCCAGCGTCCGCAGACTTCGGAGTCCCCCTCTATCCTTATCATATTGTTTCCTTATTTTGGTTGACTCTGATGTGTATAGACACTTAGCATTCCTCTTAGAAGCTTGTGACTTATTTCTACCGGATTTGAGGAGTTAAAATTTTATATTTATTTATGTTGAGAATTGGGCTCCAGTTTTATTTTATGTATTTCCGCAAATATTTAAGCTTACCTAGTCTTAGAGACTAGGTGCCATCATGGCAACCTACTAAGGGTGAATTGGGGTCATGACAAAGATGCACCCACTTGTACCCTAAAGAATCATTAGCACGCGAAACGTTTCGCATCACCAATATGCGTTATGTGTATTGTCATGTCGACCTGAAAAAATTGTGGACCTGAAAAATCTGTCGACCTAAAAAAGATGCACCCATTTGTACACTAAAAAATCATTAGCACGCGAAAGAATCATTATCCAGCGCTACGTAACGCATCACCAATATGCGTTATGTAACCTAAAAATGCTCTTAGCTGCCTATAAAATCCTCACGCACTTTAGTTATTATTTACGTTGTAATGAAATGAAGAAAACAACTTTCCATTAATTTTTTATTTTCGAGCATTACAACATGCCTGGACGCAATGACGTACCAAGGTGTTACTGTGGCAAACGTACGATCTTAAAACCATGTTGGTCAAATTGCAATATAGGGTGCAGACGTTGGATGTGTAAACAATTTGTAAGTTATTATTATTGAAAGTTATGTTTGTTAATAGTTTTAATATAACATGTTAATTAATAGTCTTTTGTTATCATCCCCATTGGTATGACGAAAATCAATGTGATTTTGAAGAATAGTATGATGGACCCATTAACGAGGAATACTACAAATCGTGTTTGCAAAATATTTGGAATCTGACCGGTGAGTACGAACTCCAGATCTTGAAACTGCAAGAACAACTTGCGGCAGTGAAGGAAAAACTAAAAGAGGTAGAAGAAGAAAATAATTGGAAGAGAAATTTAAGTGGTTGAAGCATAGAATAATGGGCGATAGTGACTAAACAAATACATAGATGCGCTAAGTGTAGTTTTCTATTTTTATGTTGTACGTGTCATGTATTATCTTTAATTGTTAACGAATTTAAATTTATGTTAAGTTGTCTTATTTTTTGTGTTCTAGTGTTAAACTAATAAATAACCCAAAAAATAAAACTACATGCGCAAATTATGTAAAACATCAATAATTTTGCTATTATATATTTAATGTCATATATACAACTCAGAATACATATCAATGAGTCCCACAACCTGTATGCATTAAAGCATTGGCTGGCCTGAGGCGCATCCCATCTCGCCCGGCTACGCTATCAAGATCATCCTCATCACGTCGCCTCTTTATGAGAGGATGCACTGCAGCATGATCGTCAGTAAGTCTGGCAGGCTCGGTAGAAGCGGTCACTGGGCCATCAATAACCTACAGAAAAATAAGAAATTTTAGTATATGAAATATAAAATACTAACGTATGTGTTAGCAAAAAAGTTTAATGGTCATATCATGGTCTCAGCGGGCTCCTGAATAAGATCATCCGCCTCTGGAAAGTTAGTATCGCACAATGTGGCCTCCGTGATGGGTGATGACGAAATCTTTAAAAAAATATAAACACTTTAGATATTACTGACTAATCTATAAGGTAAACACAAATTGAAATAACAGTAATACAAACAAACATGCGCCTGAGTAGCGACACAATGCTCTGTCGGAACATCGAGATGCACTGGAGTAGATGAAGTGTGTGAAAGATCCTCAGCATCCCTCGGTGATGATCCATAACTTAGTCGTCGCCCACTAGATGATCTGGAAAATACTGATCCCACTCTTGCTGCGTAATGGTCGTGCCCGCGATCAACAATGAAGTTGACAGGGTCACCAGCAAAGTCTATGGTGACAACTGAAGGCTGAATGACGACATATCATGAGGAGCATCGTGTGGCTCAAGGTAGTCACCCGGCTGATCATCTCTAATATCCTACACGGGTGCCTCAGCACCCCCTTGCTGGGGATCCTGTCCTCGCCGACCACCACGACCACGTGGGCCACCCTTTCCTCTCTGGCCACGCCCGCCACGTCTACCACGTTCAGGGGCCACTTGTGGCCCATGATGGTACTCCTCGGGCGGCACATGAGCAGCCTCGTATCCTAAGCGCACATCATCTCGGGCACATCTCAATGTGTCAGCAGCAAGATCAGTAACCCGACGGCCAAACCCGTGCACAACTACCGCTCCATCGTCTGTATGTTGTAGCATCTCTTGTCCCAACTGGTAGAACTGGTGTAAGGCAATAGTCTGCATAGTATATAAAATTTTAATTACTGAAGGATAATGTAACATTATAAGTAAGTATAACAAATAACATACCAGTGCCTCATGTCTCCCGCCGTATGGAATGTACCGACCACCAGCGCGATGAACGGGATTCCCGACGATAAAGTCACATATTAATATACGTATAACAATAAAATCACATATAACAATAATTATTCATAAAATAACAATATAAATTTTTACTAATTTTTTAGCACATAAATAAATTAATCCAGATAAAAATTAATTAAATCACAAAACGATAACAAAAAAACATACAACACAGTAAAAAATAACTAATGAGTATTTTATATACATGAGTTTTACCAAAAAATAAGTCGGAATACCTCGATTTAAAGTTTTTTAAAATATGAAAAATTGATGATTTGGGAGCCGAAACGAGCAATAGACGAGATCCACTACACGACAACGCCTTGGATCTGATGTTAGTTTGCTAAAATACGGAGAAGACACAATTTGTGGGGGACGTGTGGGCTCCAATAGAGTTTTTTGGTTAAAACATTGGGGGGGGGGGACGTTTTTGTTGCTTTTCGTTCTGTCTCGTCGGGGAAGAAGACTGACCCGATATTTTATATAGGTATAGCGCATATATAGGATGCGCTATACCTACCTGTTTTTTCAACTTCTGGTATAGCACATCCTGTATATGTGCTATATATATATATTGCTCGTCATTTTAAAATTCAAATATAACGTATGCAACCCATGCGCTATACTTTAACGGACAAATATGTCGTTAAAGTATAGCGCATTGAACACATGCGTTATATATAAATTGGTTATAAGTTATTTTTTATACCTATTTTTATGCTTTGATTCCAAAAAAGTAATATTTTGGTTCCGGACTCTCATATTTAAGTGAAGAGTGTATTATAGAGTCTATGCCTCGTACAAGGACTGAGCCATGGCTACAGCTGAGGAAATAGTACATATTAACCAGAAGGTACGTATAAGGCAGAATTCATAATTCATATCCAACGATCCCTTTTTCTCTTTCTGTTCTGTTCAATCAAATCACAGTCAAACTCACTATCAATTTTTCTCTTCTGATTCTGCAAAAACGAAAACGAAAATGTACCTGTCTGTCTTCTATACTAATCCAATTTTTTATTTGATTTTAAAACTTATAAAGTTAATTTGACCTGGTAATGACAAAAAACTTTAATAACCAATGCATAAAAATTAGATTCTTTTATTTCTTCAATTTATTCCCTGTTTTTTTTACCTTTCTTGAGCCTTTTTATTCTCTTTCTTTGTATCTTTTCCGAGTCGAAGGTCTACCGGAATAACCTTTTACACTTTCTCAAGGTAAAGGTAAGGAATATGTACACACTAACCTTCCAAGACTCCATATGTAAAATTTCACTGAATTTATTATTGTTGTACTATAAAAGCAATTACTAGTAGACAAGTAGCCTCATATACTCTTATTCGCATACATTGTTTACACTAGAGTCAAATATAACATTGAAAAAATATATTATTTAATTATAATTAAGGGGTAAAAGTTTATTTGCATGATATATAGTTTGCATTCATTTGTTTTGTGTAAATATTTGATACACAAAGTTTTACCGTACTCTATATACACACATATAAAGATTTATGTTGGGAGATATTGTATTTTAACTAAAATGGATTGCATTGGTGATTAATTTTAACCAATTGTAATAAGTTTCGTAATTTAAGTTATTAATACACATTTACCGCAAAAAATTAATTAAAGTTAAAAGGTTACATAGCAATAGCATGATAAAGTAAAGTAAAAAGATTTTATGTTGGTAGTATGTACTCCTACATGCATTCAAACCAAGGGCGGCGAGACAGTGTTAACTGCGAGTTTAAACAAATCCATTAATTTTTGTTTAAATCTTAAATTTGTATTAAACAATTTATTTAAAATATATAAATACTTAATTACAAAATTATTAACTAACAAACTATGAGTTCGATCTAACTCTGCTGATTTAAACCCTAGTAAAAAAAAGACTACGTAGAGAAGAAAATTAGGTGGTCTAAAAGCTTCATTCCCCCCTTTTTTCTGCCACAAAATCTCCCTATTATTGTCCCTCCTTTTCCCTGTCCTGTTCTTTTCACTCTTCTGTTCTTTTCCTCTGTGCTAAAACAAAAATAAAACAAGTGATAAAGCCCTTCTTCTGCAACTTTTCCACCTCTTAATTTGGTGTCTTTCCTTTTCTCAAAATCTGAGTAAAAAACTATGAACATAATTCTTCATTTCTCTCTCCCTCCTCATTCTTTTTCCTACATAGGCAATTGAGTTTTCATATTTTCTCTTAAAATTTATTTGTTAATTTCTTGCTTCATGTGAAGTTATATATAAAGAAAAATGCTACCATTGCAGCTATGAGAATGACTTCACTTATTTCCTCATTAATTTTCACTATCAAATACATAGTTATTGCAATTCTCCTTCTTCTCCTTCTCTCTCCTTCCTACTATTCTTTAAATCCTAAACATGGAACCCTAGACTCTACTCAGGTAAGACTCTTAATTAATTTCTTCTTGTTCTAACCCCTATAACCCCCCCTCCCCCCCAAAAAAAAACCATGCTTGTATTTTCCATGTATAATCGTAGTAGTTTTATGTTTTTATTTTTTATGATACATGGATGCTTATGAAGTTCTATAGTAAGCAAATTTTAAAGTGGTGAATTCAAAATTTAGAATCAACTAGTTTGGGATGATTGTGATCAAATATATATTTATATTTTAAAGTATTTATTACTCCCTCTCTTTCAGTTAATGTGGTAATAATATTTTTAGGAGAGTAAAGATATTCTTTTTGAACGCATACTTTAATAATTTCTAGATTTTTGGAATTATTAACATTACTATGACTTATCTCTCTTTTATATATGTTATCCAATTATGTAAATTTCTTTCCGAAAATTAAAGGTTGAATGCACTAAAAATTAACTACTCCCTCCGTTTTAGATTATGTGAATCTATTTGATTGGTACGGAGTTTAAGAGAAGAAAAAAAACTTTTGAATTTGTGACCTAAAAAATGAGGTACATATAATTTGTGTGGTTATAAATCATTACATAAAATTAAATTATTTCTAAATTGGAAAAGAAGTTATTTTTTTGGCACAAACTAAAAAGAAAATAAGTTCACATAAATTGCGGAGAGAGTATTTTGACCATCATACTTAGAACTATGTCACATAAAATAGAATAAAGGACATATACCATGAGTGAAACGAGCTGAAAATAGTAAGTTCAGTTAAACATGCCAAACCATTCTAGATCTGCCTAATGTTGATATGGTGTTGAATTTTGGTTTTGATTTTTAATAGGATATTTTGGTTGAAGAGAAAACAAGATTGGGATCAATGCCACCGAGTTGTTACAACAAGTGTAACCAATGTCATCCATGCATGGCTGTTCAGGTTCCAACCCTACCGAGCCACAACCGAGTTGAACCGAGTCATGGTCATGATCTGGTTCGAACCCAATACTACAATACTGCAGAGTCGTCGCTTTCACCTTCTGGGGCCAACAGCAGGTACTCCAATTACAAGCCACTTGGATGGAAATGCAGATGTGCTGGTCACTTCTATAATCCTTAATTGTCTAAAGGGCACGCAGGTGCACAAAATATTTTGCGTTCACGTAGGGTTTTGGATGAGTTGTATTCCAGGGGTATGATGTAGGCCGCCCATATTGATGCAAACATCAATGGTTGATTCCGCTGCTCGAACCGGCGACCTATAAGGTCACCCGGAGATAACTTGACGTTGCTCCAAGATTCCCCTTTATAATCCTTAATTGTCTAATTATTATAATTTTAGGACTAAGAGTTACAATTAACATGTGGAATATGTCTAAAAAAAATCCTATATTTTAAAGATTAATTTTTTGTTGTTTTACTAATAATTTCTATAATTTGGGGGAGAGGGGGTGAAGAGACAAGACACTAAATGAGGCAGTTAGGAAGCATTTACTATGGTGACATGTTTGATGATATTAAATACTGATTTGTACAAAAAGTGTTGCTGTAAATGTAGCCTTGAGGTAGGTTTTGATTTTTGAATATAGTAGGAAAATCTTTTTATTGTTTTCTTTGAATTTTGTTACAGTACAAGGCATACATATATGAGCGCAATAATTCCAACTGTATCAAGCCACAAATCGGATTAATTCTGATATTTCTTTCTCTTTTGGATGATTCTTTTTTCCTTTGTTGGACAGTCCTTTCTTATCTTCTTGGGATTTTCATGACCTTCTTTGTCAATCTTGAAAGAAAAAGTCACTGGAAGTGACCTCATATTTGAATTACCAAGAGACACTCTGATTTTTGTGTGCATGGAAAAGACGAGGCAGGGTCAATGTAATATAAGTAGCAAAAGATTCTATGGTGTTGTACTCGAGTCTAGATTTGAATTTCTGAGTTTTAAATTCTAGAAATATCGACATAAGATGCTAGTAACTAGGTTCTACATTTTAATATTTGTACATATTTAGTTAGTTTCTTAATTCAAATATAAAGTCTGGATAAAAATTATTGAATTCGATCTAATCCGTATTTCGGCTTCTAGCTCTACCCTTGGTGTGGTACGGAAAAAGTAGGTCACTACCGATAGATGTAATGAATGGATAATATCTCTTCATTTTGTACCGTATAATTTTTGGATATGTGCCATGAAAATGAAGGAAATTTTAATAATAAATTCTTCCTCCTAGCGTTAATGCGAATTAATCGATACGTAATGCGAATAGAATTTGTCGGGTTAATAAGTTAAAAGAAGTGACATCACGGAAGCATAAGAGGAGGACGAGCAGAAAAGATAAGTAGTTTGTGTAATGTCGTCCATACTTGCTGTTACCAATTCTGGTGGGCATTTTGGTTGTATCCTACTAGAAATTATAAAGTCTGTTTTGGTTATACTGTGACCAATTTACACAGTTTTAACGGTGGATACACGGCCGCGTTAGGCAAAAAAAAAATGAGTTTGAGTTTCTTCGTTTTATCTTTTTCAATTTTGTATCTTAACAAAAAACTTTAAACAAACACCTTTTCAGAAACTGTAAATTAAATTGAGTTTAAAACTCAGTTTTTGGGAACTCGAAAACAAATGCCAACTAATTTGATAAATCTACCTATAATTTATAAATTCCATTTTCACTTTTAAAGTAAAGTCAAGTTCATTTGTTGGATAACATGCAGATTATATTTCATCGTTTATTTGTTTATTCAAGTGTAGGGTTACTTTCACTGATGGTCATTGAACTATCTTCCAATTTTACTATAGTCATTCAAATATTTTTTGTCACTTAAAAGTAACTAAATTTTATTATTGTCACTTAACAATCATTTTGCCTCAAACCCCTACCATAAATATGACGTGGCATAAAATTTAATAAGAAAAATCTAAAAATAAATGCCACATAAACTTAAATGGGTCATACCCACTTTAGATACATGTCTCCCTTAATAAGATTTGACCCAAAATCCAAATGAGTTTCGATAAAAAAAAATTTTTTTAATTCCACATTAGTTTAAAATGATTATCCTATACTACAAAATTTTTTCCTTTTTTGTTACATAATGCACATCCAGAATTATTCTATACTAAAATAATCTATGCTAGAAAATTCGTATTTTGTTTGTATGCCCTATCCGAGTCATTTTATAACTCTACTGAAACTAAAATACTATTGTATCCAACTCACATAATATATTTATAATTTTCTACTGAAGTTAAAATATTATTGTGTCTATCTCGCATAACATATAAATATATCATAGTCAGATAAGAATAATAAGGCTAATTAGAATCTATTTTCACAAACTACCATTTCATTAATTTCAAAATGTTGCTTATTAAGCAACACTAGCATACAAATAACCTACTTAGTAAATAACACATGCAATTAAAGTGCATAATAAAAATTGTCAACGGACATGTAATTACAGACAACCTATTATGTAAAAAGGGCACCATAGTGATAAGCTGTTCAATTTGCAAGAAGATTGGGCATAATGCGAGAGGGCATTTTAAGTTTGAAGAAAATACTTCTCAGATGCCAGCGCAAGTAGCAACATCTTCTGTTCTATATGCCAACATCTTCTATCTGTAATTGCATGTCTATTGACAATTTGTTTTATACAATTTAATTGCATATGTTGCTTATTAAGCAGGTTATTTGTATGCTAGTGTTGCTTAATAAGTAATATTTTAAAATTAATGGTGTTTACAATAAATTTTATGCAGAAAAATAAAACTGCAATCACAAATAACTATAAAAAAAAAGGAATTTTATTGATAAACATTGCAGGTTAAAACTCTCGCTACAAGAAAATTATTAATTACTTGGGGATTTTACCTGGGGATTTGATTCACAGATAATACCTGCGGATTTTCATGGGAAATATTAAAATTTCTAAATTTAAAATATTTTACATGCGAAAACTATTTTCCTAGAAAAATATTTAGGTAACTTTGGCGCCATTATGCGCCAAAATATTACTTGGGAAATTACCTGGAGAAATAAATCGGCAAGTATATTTCCGTAAGAAAATTTGCAGGTAAACAAACAAAGAAAATGGGGAAAAATCATACGTTAATCTGAAAGAAAATCCTTAGGTAACTCTACATGCGAATTTAGCTTGGGATAGTTTTTTGGGGATTTACCTGGGCATTTGGTTATTTGAGAAATTACCTAGGGATATTGTTGATGCGGATTTAGCTGGGGATTCTTTCTTGGGGATTTACTAGGGGATTCTCTTAGCTGGGGAATTATATGGGGATATTATTACTGCGGTTTTCGTTAGGGATATTTTTTGGGGGATTTACGTGAAAATTCTTTTGCTTGGGGAATTACCTAGAGATTTGGTTGATGTGAATTTAATTAGAGTTTTTTTCTTGGGATTTACTTATTTGGGAGAATTACATGGGAATTTTATTATTGTAATTTATTCTAGAAATTTATTGATATGACTCGAAAATTACCTAGATTTACTTATGTAGGCGAAGATTGTTTCTTGAGAATTTACTTGAGTATTTCATGATACGATTTTTATTGGGGATTTGTTCTTAGGATTTAGGTAAAACATTTTATTGTTGTTATTTTAATTGGATATATAATACTTGAGAATTTACCTATGAATTTTATAACTACATATTTTACTTTGAAATTCTTTAATTACTTTTAAAAATATTATTTGAAATTTTAAGATGTTATTTTTTAATTTAAGAATTATATTTTTTTGAAAGTTGCACAAATTTGATATGTAAACAATAGCCATAGGAATTGATTTTATCTATTATATTTTATCGATTGTTGTGTAGGTAAATGTATAAATGCTGATCCTATATAAACTTAATAATGTATATATGTTTGGCTTGAGCATATAAGCCATTAAGCATAACATAGTCCGTTATATTAAAAAATTAATTATCACAAAGCTAATTATTTTAAGAATTTAAAATTTAATATGGTTGATATAAAAGACATACTTAATAAAGCTTAGATTCGATTACATTTAACATATTTAAGCTAATATCATCAGAAAATATACTAAATGTTGATTACATTTAACATATTTCAGCTAATATCATCAGAAAATATATTAAATGTAACTAAATGATTGTATTTAAGTTTAATTTTTAAGCAGAGAAAAATTATGTTATATTTATAAAAACGTAACTTATTTTTATTAACTTTCTATCTTATGCATGTGTAACGACCCGACCGGTCGTTTTGAGAGTAATAGTCTGATCCCCTATTTACTGCTTCTCCCATATCTATTTCTGCTATTGTGACTTGTCGGGAGGTTTCGTTTTGATTTTTGGAGTATTTTGGGATACTTAGTCCCTAAATGGAGGTTTAAGCCTTAGGATTTGGACTGTAGTCGGAACTATGTGAAGACGACTCTGGATGGCATTTTGTTGGTTCCGTTAGCTCCGTTAGGTGATTTTGGACTTAGGGGCGCGTCCAAATTGTATTTTGGAAGTTTGTAGCTTATTTAGGCTTGAAATGGCGAAAGTCGAATTTTTGTTGATTTTGACCGGTAGTAGACTTTTTGATATCGAGGTCGGATTCCGATTCCGATAGTTGGAGTAGGTCTGTAATGTTAATTATGACTTGTGTGCAAAATTTGAGGTCAATCAGACGTGATCTGATAGGTTTCGGCATCAGTTGTAGAAGTTTATATTTTCAATTTCATTAAGTTTGAATCGGAGGGTGATTTGAGATTTTAGCGTTGTTTGATGTGGTTTGAGGGCTCGACTAAGTTTGTATGGTGTTTTAGGACTTGTTGGTATGTTTGGTTGAAGTCCCTGGGGCCTCGAGTGTGTTGCGGATGCTTAACAGATTGAATTTGGACTTAGGCTAGTTGCTGAAGATTTTTTGGTTTCTGCTGTTTTCGCACCTGCTTAGGGGAGACCGCAGGTGCGGGATAGCATGTGCGAAGGAGGAGCCGCAGATGCGGCCAAGAAGGAGTTGGACAGGAACCGCAGGTGCGAAGATTTTTCCGCATCTGCGACAGCTGGGTGCAGGTACGAAGGGGAGCCGCAGGTGCGATGCATTTCGGCACCTGCGATAGTCGCAGATGCGACAGAGAGTTCGCAGGTGCGAGATGTCTGGACAGAACACTTAAATGCAAAGGTTCGCGATTTTTGCTCATTTTCAACATTTAGAGCTCGGGTTTGGTGATTGCTTGAGAGCATTTTTGAGGGGTTTCTTGAGGTAAGTCCCTTGTGCTTATTTTTGATCAATAATATTATTTCCCCATTTATTTTTCCACCTAGTTAATGTGTATTTAACTTGAAAATTGGGAGTTGGAGGCTAGGGAATTGGAAAGTTTGATTTGTGAATTTGAATGACCATTTGGTATCGAATTTTTGTAAATTTGATATGGTTAGACTCTTGAGTAAATGGGCTTTCGATGTTTGTGACTTTTACCCGATTCTGATACGTGGGCCCGGATCGACTTTTTAGGACGAATTTCGGAATTTTGTTAAAGTATTTAGTTCATTAATTAGATGAGTCTATTATAGTTGTATTTATGATATGTAATTGCTTCTGGCTAGATTTGGGCCATTCGGAGCCGGATATTCGTGGGAAAGGCATTGTGATCGATTGATTGAACTTGGTTCAAGGTACTTGGCTTGCTTAACTCTATGCGGAGGAAATTCTCTTAAGATTTGGAACTATTGTGATATGTGAGCGCCGTGTACGTAAGGTGACGAGTACGTACACGGGCTAGTTGTGGAAAAATCCGATTTTCTTACTGAGCAGCAACCTGTTTTCCTTTTATTTTGAGTTATACCATTTTAATGAGTATTAATATATTTTCATTCTTAATTGAGTTATTCCAATATGTGTAGCTATACTGTTTAGTCTAATACAGCATGTCTACGTGTCTTAACTGCTTATGTGAACTCTGTGCAGCATGCTTAGTGAATTTTCTGTTTCTTCCTTGACTGGTACTTAGTCTAAATCGCAAGAGTTCGTGATGTAGTTGTATTTCTATTTTTTGCGCTGCATATTTACTTTGAGACTACAGAACGGTATTCCGGGAGATCCTCATATACTGTATATTTACTTTGGGACTACGGAACGGTATTCCGGGAGATCCCTCTGTACTGCATATTTACTTTGGGACTACGGAACGGCATTCGGAAGATCCCCCCTGTCTTGCATATTTTACTTTGGGACTACGAAACGGTATTCCGAGAGATCCCCCTGCACATTTAAGTTTGGGACTAAGAGACAGTATCTCGGGAGATCCCCTATTGTATTTCTGTGTATTGAGCTGTTACTTTCTATGAATTCTTTCTTGTTAAATTTCAGTCTTTATTTTACTGCGATATTTCATTCTTTCCATGCTTTATTATCATATTCCAGTAGGGCCCGGACCTGACCTCGTCACTGCTCTACCGAGGTTAGGCTTGGCACTTACTGGGTACCGATTGTGGTGTACTCATTTTACTCTTCTGCACAAGTTTTTCATGTGCAGATCCAGGTGCTCCTTACCGCCGCACTATCAGTGAGCCGGGACATCTTTGGAGATTTCAAGGTATATCTGCCACGTCCGCAGACCTCGGAGTCCCCTTTCTACTCTTCCTCGTGTCTATTATCTTTTGTATTTTCTTTTGATAGACTCTGATGTATAGAGACACTAGACTTTTCCTCATGTAGTTTGTGATTCACGATGTTCCGGGTTTTGAGATTGTTGTGTATTTTTTAATAGTTGGTTAATCATTATTCCACAAAAATATTAGGCTTACCTAGTTGTAGAGACTAGGTGTCATCACGACGTCGTACGAAAGGAAAAATTGGGTTGTGACAAGTTGGTATCAGAGCTCTAGGTTCATAGGTGTCGTGAGTCACAAGCTGATTTATTAGAGTCTCGCAGATCGGTACGGAGATGGCTGTACTTATCTTCGGGAGGCTATGGAACTGTTAGGAAAATTTCACTACTTTGATTCCTTGTCGTGCTAAAATTGTTGATTTCAAAAAAATTCTAAACATTTGTATTCTATTCTCTCACAGATGGTGAGGACACGTACAGGAGGATCTGATGACCAGGTACCTGCACCCCCTGCTAGAGCCACGAGAGGCCAAGGCCGGGGTAGAGGCCGAGGCCGGGGTAGAGGCCGAGGACGACCACGTGATACAGCCAGAGCACCCACATGAGCTGATACAGAGGAGCCCCCAGTAGCTCCAGCTGGAGGGAAGACACATGAGATACTTGTTGTTGCACCAGCCTTCCAGGAGACTTTAGCCCAGTTTCTGAGCATGTTCAGCACCTTAGCTCAGGCTGGATTGATTCCACTTGCTCCTGCCACATCTCAGGCTGGGGGAAGAGTACAGACTCCCGTCGCCGGTAACCCAGAGCAGCGAGTTCAGGTCGACCAAGTTCCAGAGATTGTACCAATACAGCCGATAGCTCCAGCTCAGCCAGAGGTTAGGGTAGCAGCTTTTGAGGTGGAGCAGCTCAGACTTGAGAGGTACAAGAACTACCACCCACCTACGTTCAGCGGATTGGCTACAGATGATGCTCAGGATTCTTTGGAGGAGTGTCATCGTATTCTCCGTACTATGGACATAGAGGAGACGAGCGGGGTTTCTTTTACTACATTCCAGCTTAGAGGAGCAGCCGATCAGTGGTGGCGTGCCTATGAGCTGAGTAGTCCGGATGAGGCAGTTTCACTTACATGGACTTAGTTCTCGGACATGTTTTTGAGAGAGTATATCCCTCAGAGCCTCAGGGTCTCATGGCGTACGGAGTTTGAGCAGCTATGCCAGAGTGCTATGACTGTGTCAGAGTATGCAGTTCACTTTAGTGATTTGGCCCGACATGCACCGGCCTTGGTTGCCACAGTTCGAGTGAGAGTTCGACGGTTTATTGAGGGACTCCACCCCAGTATCCGGATTAGTATGGCCAGGGAGTTGGAGATGGATATTTCTTACTAGCAGGTTGTGAGTATTGCCAGGAGATTGGAGGGCATGCTTGCCCGGGATATAGAGGAGAGAGAGACCAAGAGGTCTCGAGAGACTGGTTATTATTCTAGAGCTCGTGCCCCAGCACCTCGCCATGGTAGGGGTTATTTGAGCTGCCTCGTTCATTCAGCTCTTCCAGCCGCCAGTGGTGTTCCAGCTCTTTCTAGACCCCAGGAGCCTTATTATGCACTGATAGTATCTAGTGTGCCTCCTGCATGGGGTGTTCCTAGCGGCCAGTCCAGCAGACCTAGTCTGAGCCAGTCACAGAAGCCATGCCCTCCTAGAGCTTATTTTGAGTATGGAGACACTCGCCATGTGGTGAAGGATTGCCCCAGGATTAGGAGAGGTGCACCTCCACAAAATTCTCAGCCACAGCGTGCTCCACCGGGTCCTCAAGCTATGATTATAGGGCCAGTTGCCACCCCACCTGCTCAACCAGCCCGAGGTGGAGGTCGGAAAGGTAGCGGTTGCCCTAGAGGGGGAGGCTAGGCTAGATATTATGCACTTCATGCTCGTACATAGGCAGTTGCTTCTGATTCTGTCATTACAGGTATTATTCCGGTTTGTCATAGAGATGCGTCGGTATTATTTGACCCAGGCTCTACATATTATTATGTGTCCTCTTATTTTGTCTCATATTTGGGTGTATCTCGGGATTCTTTGAGTTCCCCTATTTATGTGTCTACTCCTGTGGGAGATTCTCTAGTTGTGCACCGCGTGTATCGGTCGTGTTTGATTGCTCTTAGTGGTTTTGAGACCAGGGCCGATTTATTATTTCTCAGTATGGTGGACTTTGATATTATTTTGGGCATGGACTGGTTGTCGCCCCATTATGCTATTCTTGATTGTCATGCTAAGACCATGATGCTGGCTATGCCAGGATTTTCGTGATTAGAGTAGAGAGGTACCTTAGAGTATACTCCCACCAGAGTTATTTCATTTCTTAAAGATCAACGAATGGTTGAGAAGGGGTGTGATGCGTATCTAGCTTATGTGAGAGACGTCAGTATTATACCCCTACAATGGAGTCAGTTCCAGTAGTGAGGGACTTTCCAGATGTTTTTCCAGCTAATCTTACGGGCATGCCGCCCGATAGAGATATTGATTTTGGCATTGATTTATTGTCGGGCACTCAGCCCATCTCTATTTCTCCATATCGTATGGCTCCTCCTGAGTTGAAGGAGTTGAAGGAGCAGTTACAGGAGTTGCTTGATAATGGCTTCATTCGGCCTAGGGTGTCACTTTGGGGTGCTCCTGCCTTATTTGTGAAGAAGAAGGATAGTTCTATGCGGATGTATATTGATTACCGCCAGTTGAACTAAGTCATAGTGAAGAGCAAGTATCCATTGTCTCATATTAATGACTTATTTGATCAGTTACAGGGTTCCAGAATGTTTTCCAAGATTGACTTACGTTCAGGATATCATCAGTTGAAAATTTGGGAACCAAATATCCCGAAGACTGCTTTCAGGACCAGATATGGTCACTATGAGTTTCTTGTTATGTCTTTTGGACTGACAAATAATGCCCCAACAGCTTTTATGCACTTAATGCACAGTGTGTTCCGGCCTTATCTTGACTTATTTGTCATTGTGTTTATTAACGACATTCTGGTATACTTTCGGAGTCGGGAGGATCATGAGCAACACCTGAGGACTACGCTTCAGACCTTAAGAGAAAAGAAGTTACATGTAAAATTTTCAAAGTGTGAGTTTTGGCTAGACTCAGTGGTATTCTTGGGTTATATAGTATCGAGTGAGGGGATCCAGGTGGATCTGAAGAAGATTGAAGCAGTGCAAAGTTGGTCCAGACCGTCCTCAACTACAGAGATCCGGAGTTTTCTTGGTTTGGTGGGGTATTACCGTCGATTTGTAGAGGGTTTCTCATCTATTGCAGCACCTATGACCAGGATGACCTAGAAGGGTGCTCCATTCATGTGGACAGAAGAATGTGAGGAGAGCTTTTAGAAGCTCAAGACAACTTTGACTACAGCCCCAGTATTGGTATTGCCTACAGGTTCGGGGTCTTATACTATATATTATGATGCCTCGCGCATGGGTCTCGGCGCGGTGTTGATGTAGGACAGTAGGGTGATTGCCTACGCATCCAGACAGCTGAAGGTGCATGAAAAGAACTATCATGTCCACGACCTTGAGTTAGAAGCTATTGTTCATGCCTTGAAGATTTGGCGGCATTATTTGTACGGTGTTCCTTGTGAGATTTACACCGATCACCGGAGTTTGCAGCATCTGTTCAAGCAGAAGGATCTTAATTTGCGTCAGAGGAGGTGGTTGGAGCTGCTTAAGGATTATGATATCACCATTTTGTACCACCCTGGGAAGGCCAATGTGGTGGCCAATGCTTTGAGTCACCGGGCAGAGAGTTTGGGGAGCTTAGCATATCTACTAGCAGCAGAGAGGCCCATAGCGTTGGATATTCAGGCCTTAGCCAACCAGTTTGTGAGATTAGATATCTCTGAGACGAGTCGAGTATTGGCTTGTGTGGTCTCTCGGTCTTCTCTTTATGATCGTATCAGGGAGTGTTAGTATGATGACCCTCATCTGCTTGTCCTTAAGGACACAGTCTAGCATGGTGATGCTAAGGAGGTCACTATTGGAGATGATGGTGCATTGAGGATGCATGGCAAGATATGTGTGCCCAATATAGATGGTTTGCGTGAGTTAATTCTTCATGAGGCTCACAGTTCGCGGTACTCTATTCATCCGGGTGCCGTGAAGATGTATCGGTACTTGAGGCAGCATTACTGGCGGAGGAGAATGAAGAAGGACATAGTGGAGTATGTGGCTCGGTGCATAAATTGCCAGCAGGTGAAGTATGAGCATCAGCGACCAGGTGAGTTGCTTCAAACATTGGAGATTTCGGAATGGAAATGGGAGCGGATCACTATGGATTTTTTTGTTGGACTCCCATGGACTCAACGGAGGTTTGATGCAGTTTGGGTGATTGTGGATAGGCTGACCAAGTCGGCTCATTTCATTCCTGTGATAACTACCTATTCTTCCGAGCAGCTAGCTCGAATCTACATTCGTGAGATCGTCAGGCTTCATGGCGTACTTGTATCTATTATCTCTGACCGGGGTACGTAGTTTACATCACGGTTCTGGAGAGCTGTACAACATGAGTTGGGTACTCGGGTTGAGTTGAGCACATCATTTCACCCTCAAACGGACGGACAGTCCGAGCGCACTATTCAGATACTGGAGGATATGCTTCGTGCTTGTGTGATAGATTTTGGGGGTGCTTGGGACCAGTTCTTGTCACTTGTGGAGTTTGCCTAAAATAATAGTTATCAGTCCAGCATTTAGATGGCACCATATGAGGCTCTGTATGGTAGGCGGTGTCGGCCCCCAGTGGGTTGGTTCGAGCCGAGCGAGGCCAGATTATTGGGTACGTACTTAGTTCAGGATGCCTTGGAAAAGGTTAAGGTGATTCAGGATATACTTCGCACAGCCCATTCCAGACAGAAGAGTTACGCAGACCGAAAGGTTCGCGATGTTGCATTCATGGTTGGAGAGCGGGTCTTGCTCCGGGTTTCGCCTGTGAAGGGCGTTATGAGATTCAGAAAAAAGGCAAGCTGAGTCCAAGGTTCATTGGTCCTTTTGAGGTGTTGCGGAGTGTTAGAGAGGTTGCTTATGAGCTTGCCTTACCTCCCAGCCTAGCAGGAGTTCATCTGGTATTTCATGTTTCGATTCTCCGAAAGTATCACAGTGATCCGGCTCACGTATTAGATTTCAGCTCAGTCCAGTTGGACAAGGATCTATGTTATGTTGAAGAGTCACGGGTCAAAAATCTAAGGTCAAAGAACATTGCTTCCGTGAAGGTTCAGTGGAGGGGACAGCCGATTGAGGGGGCGACTTGGGAGATCGAGCAGTATATGCGCAGCCGATATCCTCATCTTTTCACCACTTCAGGTATGTCTCTATACTCGTTCGAGGACGAACGATTGTTTTAAGAGGGGAGGGATGTAACGACACAGCTGTCATTTTGAGAGTAATAGCCCAATCCCCTATTTACTACTTCTCCCATATCTATTTATGCTATTGTGACTTGCCGGGAGGTTTCGTTTTGGTTTTTAGAGTGTTTTGAGACACTTAGTCCCTAAATGGAGGTTTAAGCATTAGGATTTGGACCGTAGTCAGAACTATGTGAAGACGACTCCGAAATAGAATTCCGTCAGTTTCGTTACCTCTATTAGATGATTTTGGACTTAGGGGTGTGTCCGGGTTGTGTTTTGGAGGTCCGTAGCTTATTTAGGCTTGAAATGGCGAAAGTTGAATGTTTAAAGATTTTGACCGGTAATGGACTTTTTGATATCGGGGTCGGATTCTGATTTCGGAAGTTGGAGTAGGTCCGTAATGTTAATTATGACTTGTGTACGAAATTTGAGGTTAATCAGACGTGATTTGATAGGTTTCTGGATTGGTTGTAGAAGTTTATAGTTTCAAGTTCATTAAATTTGAAGCGGAGGGTGATTTGTGATTTTAGCGTTGTTTGATGCTTTTTGAGAGCTCGACCAAGTTTTTATGGTGTTTAGGACTTGTTGGTATATTTTGTTGAAGTCTCGGGGGCCTCGGGTGTGTTCCAGATGCTTAACGGATTGAATTTTGACTTAGGCTAGTTGCTGAAGATTTTCTGTTTTCTGGTGTTTTCGCAGGAAATCGCAGGTGCGAAGGAGGAGCCGCAGATGTGGCCAAGAAGGAGTTAGGCAGGAACCGCAGGTGCGAAGATTTTCCCACACCTGCGAGAGTCGCAGATGCGGGCAGCTGGGCACAGGTGCGAAGGGGAGCCGCAGGTGCGATGCATTTCCGCACCTGCAGTAGTCGCAGATGCGACAGAGAGTTCGCAGGTGCGAGATGTCTGGACAAAACACTTAAATGCAAAGGTTCGCCATTTTTCCTCATTTTCAACATTTTGAGCTTGGGTTTGCGATTTCTTGAGAGCATTTTTGAGGCGTTTCTTGAGGTAAGTCCCTTGTACTTATTTTTGATCAATAATTTTGCTTCCCCATTTATTTTCCCACCTAGTTAGTGTGTATTTAAGGTGAAAATTATGAGTTGGAGGCTAGAAATTTGGAAAGTTTGATTTGTGGATTTGAAGGACCATTTAGTGTCGGATTTTTGTAAATTTGATGTGGTTAGACGTGAGTGAATGGGCTTTCAGATTTTATAACTTTTATCCGATTCTGAGACGTAGGCTCGGGTCAAATATTTAGGACGAATTTCGGAATTTTGTTAAAGTATTGATTTCATTAATTAGATGAGTCTATTATGGTTGTATTTATGATATTCGGCTAGATTTGGGCCATTCAGAGTCGGATATTCATGGGATAGGCATTGTGACTGATTGACTGAGCTTGGTTCGAGGTAGGTGGCTTGCCTAACTTTATGCGGGGAAAATCCCCCTAAGATTTGGAACTATTGTGATATGTGAGCGCCGTGTACGTGAGGTGACAAGTACGTACACGGGCTAGTTATGGAAAACCCCGATTTTCTTACTGTGCAGTAACCTGTTTTCCTTTTATTTTGAGTTATACAACATGTCTACGTGTCTTAACTGCTTATATGAACTCTGTGCAACATGCTTAGTGAATTTCCTGCTTCTTCCTTGACTGGTACTTAGTCTAAATCGTAAGATTTCCTGATGTAGTTGTATTTCTATTGTTTGCGTTGCATATTTACTTTGGGACTACAGAACGGTATTCCGGGAGATCCCCATGTAATGCATATTTACTTTGGGACTACGGAACAGTATTGCGGGAGACCCCCCTGTACTGCATATTTACTTTGGGACTACGGAACGGTATTCCGGGTGATCCTCCCCGTCTTGCATATTTACTTTAGGACTACGGAACGGTATTCCGGGAGATTCCCCTACATATTTACGTTTGGGACTACGAGACGGTATCTCGAGAGATCCCTTGTTGTATTTCTATGTATTGATCTATTACCTTCTATGAATTCTTTCTTGTTAAATTTCAGTCTTTGCGATATTTTATTTTTGCCTTGCTTTATTATCATATTCCAGTAGGGCCCGGACCTGACCTCGTCACTACTCTACCGAGGTTAGACTCCGTATTTACTGGGTACCGATTGTGGTATACTCATGCTACTCTTCTGCACATATTTTTCGTGTGTAGATCCAGGTGCTCCTTATCAGCCACACTATCAATGAGTCGGGACAGCTTTGGAGACTCCAAGGTATATCTGCCGCGTCCGCAGACCTCGAAGTCCCCTTTCTACTCTTCCTCATGTCCATTATCTTATGTATTTTCTTTTGATAGACTCTGATGTATAGAGGCACTAGACTTTTCCTCTTGTAGTTTGTGATTCACTATATTCCGGATTTTGGGATTGTTGTGTATTTTTGAATAGTTGGTTAAATTTATATTTTTATTTCATTATTCCGCAAAACATATTAGGCTTACTTAGTTGTATAGACTAGGTGCCATGACGTTACACAGAAGGAAAAATTGGGTCGTGACAGTATATCATTTGTATCATGTATTTAAATAGATAAAATTCAATTATAGTATGTCCAAAATGATAGAATTTAAGATTGTCAATATCGATCGAATGATCTTATGATTCTACTTTCTAACATCATCTCTTAATTAAATCCAACCATTATTAAAATAACTTAATCATGTATACTTTATTACGATTAGCAAAATAATTCTTACTAATTATCATGTACAATATATTTAATTATTGTTAATTAAAGTATTTTTTATATAGAAAAATAAATTAATATGTTATTCGAGAAATAAAAAAAATTAAAAATAACTAAGAATATATTAAAATTAAAAGTAATACAAATATAATTTGCTATTACATGGAAAAGAGTGTTTTATTTGATTTATGAAGATCCTTCATTAATGCATTCTTTTACAAAACAAAAATAAATAAGTAGTTGAGAAATTAGAAAGGATGTACATATCCTACTAAATAATATTAGTTCTGATTAAAAATAATATAATTGGTGCAATGGGGTGGGTTTACACGTACATTAATTAATATTAGTAATTAGTAAAGATTAAAAATAATATAGTTGGTGCAATAGTGAAGAGTTGATTTAATAAAAGTATATAAAAATACTAAGATATTAATTTTCAATTTTAGATTTTTGTCTAAAACTTTTAATTACCATATGCACTTTGGAATTTTCATGGGG
This sequence comes from Nicotiana otophora, assembly GCA_000715115.1. Taxonomy (NCBI): domain Eukaryota; kingdom Viridiplantae; phylum Streptophyta; class Magnoliopsida; order Solanales; family Solanaceae; genus Nicotiana; species Nicotiana otophora. Next base: position 148,457 of record AWOL01S0004630.1, on the reverse strand, counting down.
ATTTACTTGCAACTATTTCGCTATCAAACTCCGCAAGAAAGCTCCTAATTTCATTAACTTTTTACCAAAACTTTCATGCGAATATTTGGAATTTCCTATGGAAAACTCCGCAACTAATCTACATGCGAATTTAAAATCCAGGTAATTTACATGCGGATTCAAAATCCCAAAGAGATTTACCTGGGGATTTTTAAAATTCACATGTAATAATTACCCACGAAGGTTTTTCCATCGGAATCTTTTCGAAAGGAAAATCTGCATGAAACTAAGTTTCCTGCGAATGTTCCTGTATAATCCTTAGCAAACTTCCCATATAATAAGTGATTTTCTTGTAGTATCTGTTTATCCCTTGATTCTTCCCTCCAATTTGTTATCTGTAATTCGAGGACCTTAGCGGCGTATTTCTCGAACGTAGGATGATATGCATCTCCTTGATGTATTTGTTGATCAAAAAGCATATAACAACACTCTATTTGGATCTTGAATGCTGCTAGAACTTTGAGCAAGACATATTTGACATGTCTTGATCTCTAATGAATATTCCATGAATTTTATGGAATTTCGAGATCGTATATGTGATCTCTTTGTACACTATGGGATTGCTGATATCATCTTTGAAGGACATATGTAGCCTTATTTATAGGCATGAATTAGGGTTTGGGTGGAGTAGCCACCAAGTAACCCTAATAGACTCCTAATATTTTAAGAGTTGTCTTGAATTTAGGATTTATCTTGATCTATTAAAATTTCAGTGTCTACAAATGCCCCCTACTTCAAGGTTTGTCGAGGTGTAGGCTTGCTGAAATATGAAGACGAGACTTGAAATACCCGACCATCACAACAGATAATCTTGAAACTTGAAGCTTTTGATAAGCAGGAGGAAGAGATGAAGGACAGAACTGGTCCCACTGGGCGTGCCAATTTGTTTGCAATAAATTTTATGCAGAAAAATAAAACTGCAATCACAAACAACTATAAAGAAAAAAAAAGGATTTTATTGATAAACATTGCAGGTTACAACTCTGTTTATCCCTTGATTCTTCTCTCCGATTTGTTATCCGTAATTCGAGGGCCTTAGCGGCGTATTTCTCGAACGTAGGATGATATGCATCTCTTTGATGTATTTGATGATCAAGAAGTATATAGCAACACTCCATTTGAATCTTGAATGTTGCTAGAACTTTGAGCAAGACATATTTGATATGTCTTGATCTCTAATGAATATTCCATGAATTTTATGAAATTTCGAGATCGTATATGTGATCTCTTTGTGTACGATGGCATTGATGAGATCATCTTTGAAGGACATATGTAGCCTTATTTATAGGCATAAATTAGGGTTTGGGTGGAGTAGCCACCAAGTAACCTTAATAGACTCCTAATATTTCAAGAGTTGTCATGAATTTAGGATTTATTTTGATTTGTTAAAATTTTAATGTCTACAAATTAAATGGTAGTTTGTGAAAATAGATTCTTATTAGCCTTATTATTCTTGTCTTCTTATGATACATTTATATGTTATACGATATAGACACAATAGTATTTTAACTTCACTAGAAAATTATAAATATATTATGTGAGTTGGATACAATAGTATTTTAACTTCAGTAGAGTTATAAAATGACTCGGATAGGGCATACAAACAAAATAAGAATTTTCTAGTATAGATTATTTTAGTATAGAATAATTATGAATATGCATTATGTAACAGAAAAGACAAAAGCTTTGTAGTATAGGATAATCATTTTAAACTAACGTGGAATTTAATTTTTCTTAATCGAAATCCATTTGGATTTTGGGTCAAATCATATTAAGGGAGACATGGATCTAAAGTAGGTATTGCCCATTTAAGTTTATGTGGCATTTATTTTTGGATTTTTCTTATTAAATTTTATGTCATGTCATATTTATGGTAGGGGTTTGAGGCAAAATAATTCTTAAGTGACAATGATAAAGTTTAGTTACTTTTAAGTGACAAAAAATAGTTGAATGACTTTAGTGAAATTGGAAGATAGTTTAATGACTATCAGTAAAATTAACCCTTCAAGTGTATGGCGTTTAAATTTTAGATCCACCTCTATCCATCCCCCAACTTATATTTGACTTTACGATTATTAACAATGAAAAATGTCAAGTTGTAAGCGAGTTTGTAACTACTGTAGGGTCCTGTGTGGAAGGTAGTGGATGTTTTGCGCTATATGTTTAATTTTATCTGTCATGGTATTGGCCCAAGTAAAGGATAGTTTTGGAGATTGACAAAGAAATTTAGGGATGAACCAGGTCCATCACTGATAGGCATAGACACGGACAGATTCAAAGCAGGTGAGATGCACATGCAGGAGATAAACAAAATCTGGCATAATAATAGATATCACCTGATCGAAAAGATTGCATAATTAATAAGGAGAAGGACTCCTTACTCAACGAGAACATTATCCAAGATAAGGAAGGAGTTAGGAGTTGAAATTAACTAGAACTCTTCCACCAAGGAAGAGTAGCATTAGAACTCTAGTCATTCTCTACTCTACTAACTCTATAACTCGCCAGGATGTTCTCATTCTACAGGTAATGCACAAAAGCAGAAGTTAAACGTGAATTGAGACCATAATAGCAAGGAATTTTGCAAGCAGTTCGTGTGTGATTCAAGTGTGCGAACCTGAAGTTACATGAACCAGATAGAAGAACCAGCTCCAAGTGTCTGTCTTTTATTCTAGTTCAATTGTAGTAGGTATTTTTATATTGTACCTTTTAGTTTTATCTAGAGGCAATTGTAATAGGTACTCAGAGTATTCAAGTTAGAGTTAACTTGAAGTTGTCGCAACAGTTAGAGGTTGGTTGCCACAACGGGATTAGAGTTAATCCTAGGTTTACAAAAGTATTTTGTAAATGTAGTTTTTGGCTCAGTGATTTAGTGGAGAGTTTGGAAAAATCCTACTGTGAAGTAGGTCGTGGTTTTTTCACATTTTGAGCCAGGTGTTTTCCACGTAAAATACTTGTGTTCTTTAATTTCTGCATTTGTTATTTCGCAATAGTAGTATAAGGAACACATAGAAAAATCATGTTATTCCATAATCTGTGCACACAAAAAATTGGACATCACACAAATCACCCTCCCTTTTATGTGGTATTGAAGTTAAAACATCACATGACTTGACGTATATGATGGATAATAATCAAAGCAAAGGAATAAATAAATCATTGACACACCTCAAACCTTGCAATATCGTTTATTGCATCCGATCCCATCACGACATTCTAGGCTTCTTCAAAAGCATGAATTGTTATATATAAAGGGCAGTCTGATTACGAAGTATTCCGTATTCATGCAGGGTCCGAAAAAAGATTGCACCCTAAGAGATGTGACGTAGGCAGTCTACTCTGTTGCAAGTATCAGTGGCTGATTTCACACAGGGGCGGAACTAGTAAGTCCGGGTACGGGTTCAGCTGAACCCAATAACTTTTTTTTCTAACAATGTTAATTGTATTAAGAAATTTATTAAATATAAAAAAATATTAAGTTTAGAACCCAGTTATCGACACTTGAAGTAGTCAATCTAAAATTCAGAACCCATAAATTAAAATCCTGATTCTGCCTCTAAATTCTCGGCCCGTAATTATGATCTATAAATCACACGAAAATAACTTTTAATGTTGGTTGGAGCACTCCTTTCTGAATTGCTATATATAGAAAACACAAGCATGTATTTACGTCCAAAAAAAAAAAGAAAAAGTCACCGAACTATTGTGGAAATGCAAAATTTTAATCCTAGGATTCACGTTCTTAGAAGTTATAATGGTGGACGAAGTCAAAAATTGGCCGAAGCATTGCATATACATTTGGATAAGAATGGTATAGTTTTTCATCAAACCGACCTTAGCTCAGTTGGTAGAGCGGAGGACTGTAGTATTGGTGCTGAAATCCTTAGGTCGCTGGTTCGAATCCGGCAGGTCGGATATGTATTTTGTAATTTCCTTTAGCTCGTAGCGTAATGTAATTTTTTACTGTTTTGGAGAGGGGAAAGGAGTTTACAATAATCTTTTATTTCACTAAAGTGATTCTATCTGTTATGTTAAGCTATTTATCGGTTATTCTACTATAGTACTATATCAACCAATGCCTTTTAATAAATTATATTTAATTATGTTTTAATGATCTGAATACTATATTATATTTTACATGTGCATAAATATTAAACTCAATATAAATTTTAACTCTAAGATGGTTATAAAGGAAAATCCTTGAGGAGCTTTAGTAAGTAATACCATATCTTTATTGTTCGAAAACTGAAAACTTGTGTCACGTTAAATAATAAAAGAACGAAACTGAAGATTAATTAGAAGAATTTAATACGTCGATTTAATTTTGCAAGTAACTGGTTCTTTGGAGAAAACACATGAAACAACTGCTATAAAAACATTCAGAATTATAACTATTCGATCCCTCCTCATTTATAGTATTTTTAATGCATTTGAGATCAGAAGCAAAAATGACTACATCACGAATCGTTGTCCTCCTGACTTTTATGATCTTCACTTTTGCATCACTAAGTGGGTATTTTTTAAGAAATTAATTTATTTTGTAAATTAAAAAATAATAAATATAAAGTTTTGACATTTTTTTTTAACAGATGCAGAGGCAGAACAGTGTGAAAACCAGCTTATAGAGCACCCCTGGGGAATTTGTGTGAAAGATGAAGAATGTCACGATCTTTGTGTTAAACTTCAAGTTGGTATAAATATAGTTGCTAAAAGTTATTGTGACCATTCTATAACATCATGTAGGTGCATAGCCTGTCTCCCACCAATTACATTTACACCTGGCGGCGGTATATAGAAGAGAGGAGTTTGTCGCTCGGATAGAATTAGATGAATGTACTAGTATTTTCACGTATAGAAGTATATATAATAAAGAGTGGCACCCCTAATCAAAATGTAACATTAGGTGCCAAAGGCCCCTACTAACTTCATTATGTGCAAAGTCAATCTCAATTTTATCACTTATCTAAATTATAAATTTAGATTTACTTTTGTTTTTGTTTTTAGATCTCAATTTTTTTAGTTGAATATGATTTGAGTAATTTTTCCTTTTTATCCAACAAATATTATATTTTCTTGATTACAAATACATGTCCAAATATTTTTGTTTGGTTATCACATACTTCTTTCGGTCAAAAAATCAATTAAATTGGACCGGAGGGTGTATTTATTTATGCTTTAAAATCTTGTAAAGCAGACGTAAATAATTCAAAAGGGATAAAACCAAACTGAAATAATTCAATACAGAGCCAATCGATCAAATGTACAACCTAATTACCACCTAATTCAACCTCCTCCACTAGTGATAAGTTTACTTTAAATACATGTGCGGCATAATAAAGAAGTTTTAAACTAAAAGCTGTATGTCTACAATAATTATTAAATAATAAATTTGAATAGTAACAGAATTATTTTGTGAATATATTTTTATTGGCAGATATTTGGTTCATTGGTCTGAAAATAAAATATATGGGATATATATAAGACATGTGTTTGGTGTATACTAGATAAGTTATGATATACTTTTATTTTCATTTTTAACCTTGAATTTTTTAAAGAACTTTAGAGGAAGAGCCTTGGAGAAGGGCATCTTCTTTTATTGAAGTATTTTATTACGGGATTAATATCCTGAAATTATTGTACCACCCTGAATATATAATAGAATAATATCATAATTGTGAGATAACTTTACTGATACCGAATTTGAAAATTTAACTAAATGCGAGATAAACTAGTCACGCATCTATTCCCTGTTATAAGCCCCTAGGGGTCGTTTGGTACACTAGATAAGGTGAGATAATGTGGTATAAAGTGTGGTACTAAATGTATACCATATTTGATTGACGTTATAAATTTATTTCGGGATAAATTTGTACCGTCAACCAAAAATCATAGGTGTATCCAGGATGTTAATACCATGGGTGCACTATTATCTTTAAGATAGATGTTTGGGTCCAATATATAAATTTATTTGGTGACAGCAGTTATTAATATATTATATTTGTAATGACCCAACCGGTCATTCTAACTTTTAGAACCTTGTTCACTAAAATAAAACTCCCCAAATGTGCTTTTATTAATTTATGACTTGTGGGGATAGTTAGTTCGGAATTTAGAAGTGTTCGGGTTGAAATCGGAACACTTGGTTCTTTAAGTCAGCCTTAAAAGGTCAAGTTTGACTTCCGTTAATATTTTGAGAAAACGACCTCGAAACTGGGATTTGATGGTTCCAATAGCTCCGTTATTTTGGACTTAGAAGCGTGTTCAGAATTTTATTTTGAAGTCCGTAATTAAATTAGGCTTGAAATGGCTAAAACAAGAATTTAAGTTTGGAAGTTTGACCGGGGAGTTGACTTTTTGATATCGGGGTCGGAATTCAGTTTCGAAAATTTTCATAGCTCTGTTATGTTATTTAAGACTTGTGTGCAAAAATTGAGGTCAATCGGACTTGATTTGATAGGTTTCGGTACAGAATGTAGAAGTTGGAAAATTTAAGTTTTATTAAGTTTGAATTGGAGGATGATTCGTGGTTTTAGCGTTGTTTGATGTGATTTGAGGTTCTGACTAAGTTCGTATGATGTTTTAGGACTTGATGGTATAATTGGTTGAGGTCCTGAGGGGCTCGGGTGAGTTTCGGGGTGGTTTCGGACTATTTCTAGGCCATTTTTAACTGCTGGTTTCTACCTATAGAGGTGTGCATCGCGATCGCGAACATTTGCTCGCGTTCGCGAAGAGCAAACAACAGTTTGGGGCTTTGTGAATCGCGATCGCGGAAGCTCTTTCGCGATCGCGTAGAACAAATCTCTGCTGCACTGACCCGACTTTGGAAGCTTATATCTCACAATCTATAAGAAATTTGGAGATGATCCAAAAATAAAAGTTGTAGCCCTTAATGTGTAGTTTTCAGAAAGGTAAACCATTTTGATTTTGAGTTGTGTACAAAAGGTTATGGTGGATATACTATAGGCTATCTGTGAAGAGTTTGGAAATCTCCGTTGCACAAGGCTGATTTTGGAAGCTTATATCTAGAAATATATATAGAACTGGGAGATAAGCAACAAATAAAAGTTATAGCTCTTGGTGTCTAGTTTTCAGAAAGTTTAACCATTTACAATTTGGAATTTTGTACAAAACGTTATGACGATTATACTAGAGGTTGTCTGAAAGAGTTGGGGGAGTTTGTTTTTTGCGATCGCGATTGATTTTTCGCGATCGCGAAGAGAAATTTTGGGGCTGAAAAATTTTGTTCTTCGTGATCGCGAAGCATTGTCCGCAATCACGAAGAGTAAATGCCTGGACAGAAAATATATTTTGAGGTTTCGCCCATTTTAATACATTTAGAGCTATGGAGCTCGGATTGAAATGATTTTTGAGATGATTTTCACCATATGGATTGGGGTAAGTTTTCTATATCCGAAATTGATTATAATTCATGATTCTATGGTTATATTCATCATTTATTTCGGATTTAAATGGAAAACAATTAATATTTTTGTAAAATCTTCCAAAAATAAAAATTTAAGATTTGGAGGTCGAGTTGTTATCAGAATTTGATAAAATTGGTATGGTTGAACTCTTATCGGAATGTCTGTTCGAATTTTATAACTTTTATCGGGTTCCGAGACGTGGGCCCCACAGGCGATTTTTGAGCCAAATTTCAAATTTTTATGAAAATTAGTATTTTCTTATGGAATTAATTCTAATAAATTTTAGTGATTGTATTGAATTATTCTTGGCTAGATTCAAGCCAGTCAAAGTTGGATAATCGTGGAAAAGGGCCTTCTATTGGATTAAATTAGAGCAAATTGAGGTAAGTCTCTTGTCTAATTTTGTGAGGGGGAAAATTACCCCATAGGGATTAAATTAAATAATTATTGCTAATTGCGGGGCTACGTACGCACGAGGTGACGAGAGTCCGTGCGTAGCTACTATTAATGCTAAAGTCCGGGTAGTTTAGGACTCAAAACATGAATTACTTGTACAAATAGTATTCTTTACTGAATTAAATTATTTGATATATATATATTGTGAATTGTTAGGGAAGATATTAAAAGATAGAAATCTCATATGTGAATTGTTAGGGAAGATATTAAAATATAAAAATCTCATATGCTTGATTTTCTGTTTAAATTAATTAATTGTTAAAAAAAATTGTTCATCCTCTCGAATTTATCTTATAATAAACATACTCTCATTCCCGGAGGTACATAAGAAAAATGTCCTGCTTTCTTATGGAGCGGGCCGAATGCCTCGGCAGGATAGATGCATCTATGGATCGTGCCTCACATCCCTCGGCAGTGTACACGACACTCTGGATCGGGCCGAACGACCTCGGCAGAAATCATGCTTAATAATAATAATTACGCGATACCTTAACAGTTTATTTCAGCTTGCGAAGCTAATTGATAAATTGGAGAATCCTTGAAATTTAATGAATTATTATTCCTGCTTGTTAAGGAATTAATTGTTATTCATGTAAATGAAATTAATTGATAAATTGGAATTTATTTGAATTGAAGGAATTTAATTAATATATTGAGAATTGTTGCATTTGAAGGAATTTGATTATTTCTGCTGGTTAAATAAATTATTGTAAATTCTGTGAATCATGCTGATTTAGATATTCTAGTTTTATTTCAATTATTATTATTGACCCATAGTGAGTGTCAAAGTCGGCTATCTCGTCTCTACCACTTCGAGATTAGG